>QEPC01012592.1:2313386-2388292 GCA_003113815.1 Sphenodon punctatus | reverse complement strand
TGCCGATAGCGTGCCGAGCCAAGTTCAAGGTGTTGGTGATGATCTATAAAGCCCTACACGGTCTTGGCCCCTCATACCTTAGGGACTGCCTCGCCCTCCACGCCCCAGAGCGGCTTCTGCGGTCCGCCGGGGGTGCCTTCCTGGAGGTCCCCCGTGTTAAGCGGGGGGCCACAATGGAGAGGGCATTCTCGGTAGTGGGGCCGCGGCTTTGGAACTCCCTTCCGGAGGAAGCTCGCCTGGCCCATAGCCTGTTAACATTTCGGCGACACTGTAAGACCTGACTGTTCGCCCAGGCCTTTGGGAGGGAGGGGTAGGGGGGTGTTCAGTTCCCCCACCTATTTTGAGGTTTTTACACTGATCTTAGTCCTGTTTTAATGTTTTATAATATGTTGGATAATTTTAATTGATTTTATTGTTTTAATATGTTGGAAGCCGCCCCGAGCTGCATGGCAGGAGGGGCGGGGTAGAAATTCATGAAAATAAATAAAATAAATAAATATACTTCCACCCCTTCCTGCTTGTGCATATGTCAAGAATGTGGCTATAAAGGGAAGGTCAGGTGCTAACATCTACTATACTGGGGTAGGCAAAGTTCCGAAGCTCAAAGAGCTGCTTATCAATATTTTCATATCACTGAGAGCAACAAAACAGTTTACACTAATTGTTGGCTTCCCCTAATCCTGGGGATGGGGCAGTGTGTCTTTCCCCCTTCCCTGTTCCCTCACGCCAAAGCCCAAATTTCCAGGAGGTCTGGTGTGCTCAGGCAGCAGCAGTTGTGGCTCAGGGCACACTGCCTCTGCTTCCATTGCTCCTAGAAGGCTCTGGTGGTGGAAATGGCAGCTTGGCTTCTCTTTGTTCTGCTGGAGCCCCATGGACATGCCTCCAGACAGCCCCTTCTGGAAGAGCTGCAATACAGGTACCTGAGAGCCTTCCATTTGCACTGTAGTGCAGATGCAGGAATTTCTCTTGGAATGTTTTCTTCAGCAGTCTGGCTTTTCTTAAAGCTAGTATGTGTTTATTTTTTAATTATGATTTACTCATTTGTAGATTTCAGATCTGCTAGCTGTTTCTAATTCATTTTCTGAGGGAGGGGTTGTTATAAGGTTCCATCCTCGGTACTTAGCAACAATGAGACAGTCATGTAAAAAGCAAAGTTTTAAAGAAAGGTACTTTCACTCTTTGGTGGTGATTCCCATGATCAGTGTTAACTTGTCTAGGTAAAGGGCACATTCCTGAAATATGCCTTGCTTTATATGTCCTTCATCCCCCTCCCCTTGCATGCTCAGAAAGGGTATTTTGTGTGGGAGAGCTTTGGCTGGGTCCTCAAAGACTGTTCCTGTAAGAGACCGTTTTCTACCCTGTCCCACTCTGAATGTGGGTCAGGTGGTTACCTTTACCCAGGTTTGGAAGATGACTTTGGGTGTTTTTAGACAAGTGCCTCCTCATCTATCACCCACTCATCATACATATTGCAGGGCCACATTGGTGCCTTATGCAGCCCTGCAACATGCATGATGAGTGGGGAGATGCTTTTCTAAAAACATCCTTCAACAGACACTCTAGTGCCCTTAGACACAACTACTACCTGAATCACATCCCCCAATCCAACTATTGGGAGTTCTTCCAGAAGAGTGCAAGACAGTGCCCTGAAAAGAGCTGATGACAGTAATAGCTCTTTGGAACATTCTGAGTTTGTTCTGAAGCCATCAGATCTGAAAAGGCCTAATGTCAAACTCTTAAAGGTGCCTTCTGCATGAAAGCAGGGAGTTGATGAGGCCTTGTGTGGGACTGCTCCAGTATTACTGCCTATCGGAGCGGTAGGGTCGCCTACTAGATATACCAAGCAGTCTTAAGTCCCACAGTACTCTGACCCCTTGGCACCAAGGGAGGTGGATTGTTCAGAATCTGTACAAATTATAGCCTCTTGACACTGAACCTGAACAACTTGGTACTATCTCTAAAGCAATCCTTACGCTTCCTCAAATAAACAGAAAGACTTGAACTAGCAGTAAATGCTTTGTTAGTTGCTAAGAAATACAAAGGGGAGAAAAGAAATCTAAGCTATTTGTGGTGTAAAATATGTTGTCATATCTGAACACTAGCCCACATGAAAAGGATATATCTGCTCAACAATTCCAGGTCTAATTCTCTTCCATGCAATGGTTCTTTCCTCAGTGTTGGGGATGGATAGATGCTTGTCACTGAAGACAGGGATTAATTTTAAAAGGCATTTTATGCCTTGGAGAAAGATTAGAGAACACCTGTATAGAATGTTTGAGCAGAGACAGGTTACTTTATTTATTTATTTAAACAATTCTTTATCCCACTCCCATCCTGCCTCAGGCAGCTCGAGGCGGCTAACATACATAATAAAACAACAATATAAAACATATAAAAACAGCTAAAATCATCACAAATAAATACAATAAATAATGAGGGAAGTAAAACAAAAGTAAGCCCCCTCCCCCCCCTTTACCCAATTCCCTCACCGAAAGCCTGGCAGAACAGCCAGGTCTTACACATTCGTCAAAAGGAGGAGAGGTCTGGGCCACCTGAGCCTCTGCTTGGAAGGGAGTTCCACAGCCTTGGTGTAGCCACCGAAAACACCCTCTCCATAGTTGCCCCCCCAAGCAACTTGGGAGACTTCGAGAAGGGCACTCCCGGTGGACCGCAGGGGCCAATCCAGCGTACGGGGAGTAAGGCGGTCCCGCAGGTAGGTAGGGCCCAGACCGTGTTGGGCTGAGACCATATTCCTCCTGTGTTCCCCCACTCCTATTGGCAACACTATGAACAACTTTACTGAGGACCCAGGTCTGTTTGGCCATTTCCCAGATATCAGGATAGGGATGTGTACTCGGATATCCCTAGATCCTGGTAGGGACTGTAGAAGACCTCCAACAGAGGCCAGGCCAACAATTCCAACTGAGGCCCTTTTTACATGGGCGGCACCCACTCATGAACACCCAGGTGTTCATGTGTGGGTGCCGCCTGTGTAAATTCCGTGGGGGTGCACGCTCCCACGCACACGCATCCCCATGCACGGAGGCACCAGTAAAAACAGGTGCCTGGGGGTGGGGGGTGCCCGTCTACACCTTCCCCACACACACTGCACGGACTGCGGTGCACATGGACCCCCCCTGCACTCCAGCCCGTGTAAAAAGGGCCTGGGTGTGCTCCTGTAACACCAGCAACCATTCTGACAGGTACAGAATATAGATTCCTGCTCTGGTGCCACTGCTCCCTCGTAGTTGGTGGAGGGAGTTCCCACTTCGGCAATGAAAAAAGCACCAGTGCCAAAAACAGCTCTGGGTCTTTCCATATTTTCATGTTGTTAAACACATTTTTGAATATGTTCTTCCACAGGAAACACCCATGTTCGCCACTCTTCCAAAGTGATCAGCAGCAGCCCCATGCCTTCCTTTCTCCATAGCAAACGTTATGTGGGGCCCAGTCCCAGATTCCAGTCTGGGATCCTAACAGAGACAGTTGCACGTATCACCTGCAGAATAGCCCATGAGAGTGTACGCTTAGGTAGAACATTAGTAGTAGTAGTGCCATACCGGGTCAGACCAGTGGTCCATCAAGCTGAAATCCTTGTCTCCAACAGTGGACAATCTCAGTTGCTTGGAAGAAGTACCGAACAGGTCACAATGGAGCGATCTCTTCCCTGTTGTTCACTCCCAGCTCCCTACATTAAGAAGTTACATTCCCCAAACCTACCTGACTAATAGCTGTTAATGGACCTATCCTCCAGAAACTTGTCCATCCGTTTCTTAAACCCAGCTATATTAGTGACCTTGACTCACATCTTCTGGCAACAAATTCCACAACTTAATTGTGCATTGAGTGAAAAAATACATTATTTTATTTGTTTGAAATCTGCTACCCTTTAGCTTAATGGAGTGTCCCCCTAGTTCTAGAAGTATGTGAGAGGGTAAATAACCACTGCCTCTTAACTTATTTCCAAGTGAGGCCTGATGGCTCGTTCAGGTTACTTGAGCAGGTTAAAGGCATGCTATTCATATTCTTAACCAGGGACTATTGCTGGGCAGGAGGATCCGATCTCTGGAGGTTACACAAAGGGAGAGTTGCCTGGCATCTCAATTGCTCCATTTCCTTTTAAGTACTGGCTTCTCCTGTTCGTTTCCTAGGCTGGTCTTTTGGCATAGGGCTAGTCTCTTTCAGGGACTCTCTGGGGAGCCAGCTTGACGTGCTTTTGCCCTCTCTCTCTTTCTCTTTGCTTTTCCACACGGGGTCATACCACCTCTCTCCATGCGCCCCAAAAGAGGGGTGGGGCTGGCTTGTAACAGCCCTTTAGATATTTGAAGATGTCTATCATGTCTCCCCTTAGTCTTCTCCAGGCTAAACATATCCAGCTCCTTCAACCTTGCCTCATAGGACTTGGTTTCCAGACCCCTGACCGTCTTCATCGCTCTCCTCTGAACCCGCTCTAATTTGTCAATGTCCTCCTCAGAATGCGGTGCCCAGAACTGGACACAGTACTCCAAATTAGGTCTGACCAGCGCAGAATAGAGTGAAACTATTACTTCTCGTGACCTGGACACTATGCTTCTGTTAATGCAGCCTAAAATTGCATTAGCCTTTTTAGCAACCGCATTGCACTGCTGATTCATGTTCAGTTGTGATCCAACTACAACCCCTAAATGCTTTTCACGTGTACTGCTGCCAAGCCAGGTCTTCCATCTTATACTTGTGCATTTGATTTTTCTTACTCAAATGCAGAACTTGACATTTATCTGTTGAATTTCATTTTGTTCGTTTTGGCCCAGCTTTCCATCCTAGTATCAAGATCAATTTGAATCTTGTTTCTGTCTTCTAAGGTGCTGGCTCTGTCTCCCAGTTTTGTGTCATCTGCAGATTCGATAAGCATCCCCTCTACTCCTTCATCCAAGTCATTAATAAAGATGTTGAACAGTACAGTGTCCAGGACCACGCCCTGAGGTACCCCTCTTGATTCCTCCCTCCAGATTGATGGGGAGCCATTTAGGGGCACTCTGGGTACATTTCTTCAACCAGCTGTAAATCCACCTAAAGGTAGTATCATTTAGCCCATATTTTAGCAGCTTGTCAAGAAGGATATCATGGGGGACTTTGTCAGATCCTATTCTGAAATCAAGATATACTTTGTCCACAGCATTCCCATGATCTACTAAACTAGTAACTCGATCAAAAAGGGAAATAAGATTAGTCTGGCATGACTTGTTCTTGACAAACCCATGCTGGCTCCTAGTAATCACAGCATTGTTTTCTAAATGCTTACAGATTGATTTATAATGTGTTCTAGAATCTTTCCAGATATTGATGTCAGGCTGACAGGCCTATCGTTTCCCGGATCCTCCTTTTTCCAGTATTTGAAGATAGGGATAATATTTGCCTGTCTCCAGTCTTCATCTCACCCATTCACCAAGGGTTCTCAAAGATTAGACAGAGGTTCTGGGATTACATCTGAAAGTTCTTTCAGTACCCTAGGATGTAATTCATGTGGCCCTGAAGACTTGAACTTGTTCAAAGTAGCTAGCTGTTTTCTTACTAACTCTTTACCTATACTGAGCTGCATTAATCTGAGTTAAATTAATTGCATGAACACATTCAAATTTAACGTTAAATACAACTCACGTTTGTGTCAGAGATGGATTTTCCTGCCCTAACATCCATGATGTAACTCATGTTATTTTCACTGCTGAGTGGAAAAAGGTGCACGCACAAATTACAAAGCCTCACGTAAGATAGAAATTAATGAAAGATTGTGTAATGTGGGCCAGCAGCCTAAATCTGTATGGGACAACCCATCATCATCGGCTCCAGTGTGGATCCCCCTCTACCAAGTATCCTATACTACTGAAATGTTAATGCACTAACCTACCCAAAACTCTATGGTGGTAGTGGCTGCTACAAACCGACCACAGTAGGGCACTAAAAATATCACCCTTGGGTATAGAGGGACATAGTCTGGATATCCTGCGCAGGAAGTCTTTCTTTGCTGCCACAATCGCACTAAGGGTAGCTAACTATGCTGCAGCCATAGCAGCTTACCAACGTTCTCGGCTAAATCCCTGGCTGCTAACAGCTCTGTGGACAGACAAGCTCTCCATAGAAACTTGCCCTGTTTCAACTCACCTCAGCGATGCACGTTGCAGACTGCGCCATCAGAGCTACTGCAGCTACTGTTACTATCAGAATACATGCATGGCTGTGTTCGACAGCGCTCACTCTTGATGATAAAGCCAGGCTGGAGGACCTCCCCTTCAAGGTGAAGAACTGTTCTCAAAGCAAATGGATGATACCGTGCAAAAAATCAAAGATACATTGTCAGCACAAGCACAAGGGGTTGTTCACCAGCCCCACAAACGACCATATAGGCCCTCGGCCTCAGCCATATATTACAGACATAACCCGTCATTCCATCAGTGAAGGTTTGTGCAACAATAGCAACCTCAGAACCTTTACCAATCCAACTTCAGGAGATTCTCAGAATTTAGACCAAAACTAAGACGGAACCTGACTACCTCAGGATCCCTGCCTCAGTCGAGGGTTTGACGCCTGTGAGGTCAAGTTCAGTAACTGAACCAATCCCTTGTTCCAGGATAGACTAAGATCATTCCACCCTATCTGGTCTACAGTTACATCAGACAGATGGGTCCTAATTATTCAGAAGGGCTACTGCATACAGTTTCCCTGTCGTCGTTGCCTCCNCCCCCCCCCCCCCCCCAATGTCCCTCTTTAGGGACTAATCTCACAAGGCAGCCTCCCTCCAGGAGGTTACCTCCTTACTCATTAAAGACGCTGTCGAGGAAGTGCCTCTACACAACCCTGGCTCAGGTTTCTACTCCAAATATTTCCTTACTAATAAAAAGGATGGAGAATTAAGACCTATATTAGATCTACGACCCCTTAATTATTTTGTGAGGCATTGCAAATTCGACATGGCTTCCATCTCCACAATTCTACCACCTGTACAACAACACATTTGGCATGTAGCACCTGACCTCAAGGACGCTGACTTCCACATAAGTATTAGGCGTTCTCATAGGAAATATCTCCACTTTCTTGCAGATGGCTGCTACTTCCAATACGCTGTGCTCTTCTTTCTACAACCCCAAGGGTCTCTACTAAATGCATAGCCTCTATAGCTGCAGAAGTTTGCAGAGAAAGGGTAATCGTAGATCCCTACTTAGACGACTGGCTCATTGTGGCAAACTCAGCATCCACCCTACGCAGCCATGTCAACATCATAATATCTCTCCTAAACGACTTTGGACTCCTGGTCAGCTACCTAAAATCACAGCTGACCCTAGTACAAATATTGTCCTTCATAGGGGCAGTTATAGACATAACCAGGGCATGAGCCTTCCTCCCACCAGAACACTTCCATTCCATCCTTTGTATGCTCCACCACCACCCCACCAGACCAGTGCATTTCTTCTTGCGCCTCCTAAGACTTAGCATCAGCTACAACAGTGACTCCATACGTACGGCTGCAGCTCCACCCCTTGTAGTATTGGCTGAGGGAGAAATAAGTTCTGGCATCAGACAGCATGCACAAAGAATAACAATACCATCAAGAATCCTTCATTCCCTTTTGTGGTGGTCTCTACTGCAGAATGTGCTTGTGGGAACCCTCTTCCACCAACAGGACCCTACCATAACAATAACCACAGACACCTCGCTGCAGGACTGGGGAGCACACTGCAAAGAACTGACCACACAGGGTGGGTGGACCTCCTCGGAAAAGAAATTGCACATCTGGAGCTCCGCACCATTCGCCTGGCCCTACAAACCTTCAAGACCCAAGTCAAAGGAAAACACGTACAGATCACATCAGACAACCTAACCGCAGTGTATTATCTGAACAAACAGGGAGGAGCCAGGTCAAGATCACTAACAAATGAAGGGCAGACCTAGTACTGGTGCATCGACACGCATCACCTTCTCAGCCATTCACCTTCCAGGAGACCAGAACATATTAGTGGACCACCTCAGCATGTCCCACAACCTGTGCCACAAGTGGCTACTAGCTCTCAGGGTAGTTATGAAACTCTTTCACCTCTGGGGGACTCCAGACCGCGATCTGTTTGCAACAGAGCTCAACAACAAACTGCCAAACGTCTGTAGCAGAGGGGGAAGAGCTCTGAGCTCTAACTCCCAATGCTTTTTAACCATAACCTGGGAGGGGATGTATGCTTATCCTTTCGCACCTTTTCCCCTCATTCCAAAGACAATCTACAGTGTATGCCGGGATGGGGCACGGCTGCTCCTCACACCACAGTGGCCGCAACAAGTGTGGTACACCCACCTTTGCAACCTGTCCACAGACAAATGAACCCTCTCTCCAGACCTACTTACACAGAGCAACACTGCATTACCCCACCCGGACTTCCCCTTGCTCCATCTCACAGCATGGATTATAGAATAACAGAACTGGACCATAACCTACCAGTGGAAATCATAAATGTCCCCTTTAATGCATGGATACCTTCCACAAGGAAAACTTATTCAGCCAAATGGAAGAGATTTAGAACATAGTGCAAACAGCCAATCTTATCAACACACCTCTCTCTCTCCCTTCAATACTTGGCTACATCCTCCATCTGAAGGCTGTGGGGATCACCTCATCCATACATGTCCATCTTGCAGTGCTCTCTACCCTTCTCTCTAATCCACAAGGGACAACGCTATTTTCTGAATCCACTATGCACGCCTTCCTCAAGAGACTTGATGACATTTGTCTGGCCATCTTGACCCCACTGCCTCATCCTCAACCACCACACCAAGCCTCCCTTTGAGCCGCTGGCAACTGCATCCCTCCAGAACTTTACACTCTCAAGGTCCCCGTGCTCATGGCAGTTACATCAGCCCAATGAGTGTCAGAGTTAGCTGCTCTAAGACCATCACTGCCCTAGACTCCTCGTCGACAATGATAAAAGTAAAACTCAGAATAGACCCAGCCTTCTGCCCCAAAGTCATGTTCACATTCCACCTCAACCAAACCATCACAGTCCTGGTGTTCTTCCCTTGCCCACACTCTTCCAATATAGAGGTGGCTTGCCATACCCTCAACATGAAGAGGGCTCTAGAATATTACACTGAAAGAACTAGAAGTCTCAGAATGACATTCTCTTCATTGCTACAGGGGGCACAAATCACCAAACTCTCAACTCGGTGCATATCCAAGCTCCTCTCTGCTTGCATCACAATATACTGTGAACTTGCAAGGAAGACTGCCCCTTCAGGTCTCCAGGCTCACTCTACAAGAGCTACAGTGACGACCATGAAAGCATTCAGACATATTCCCATTCAGGACATCTGCAATACAGCCATCAGCAGATGCCTTCATATGCCACTGCCTTGGACCTAGCAGCAAGAAACCAGGCATCGTTTGGATGAGCTGTCCCGTCCACTGTACTCCCTTGATCTATCTCCCTCCCCTGGCATACAGGTAATGGCTTATATTCTCCCATCACAAAGCCACTTGAAGAAGAAATAAGGTTTACATAACAGTTCTTTGAGATGGCTCTGTGGATTCTTACTACCCACTCACCTTCTCCTCAGCTGGATGCCTCGCACAGGGGCCAGCTGGGCTAGAAAGAACAGTTGGGCTAGGCTCCCACCCTCCTTTTATACACTCAGCCTCTGCAAGTAGAGCTATAGAGAAGGAGAGAGGATGTAGGAACATGAAGCTTCCAAAACACTCTAGCTGGAAGCATTGAGGACTGCTTTTAAAAAGGCAAGCAGTCCAAATGCTAATCACGTGGTTACGTGATCCCCATAAGTGTGAGAATTCATGGAGCCATCTCGAAGAACTAAGTTACAGTGAGTAACCCTTATTACCCCTCCCAGTTTGGGAGTCACCTCTGATGGGAGCCTCTGTTTCCTTGAGCTGCTGCCAAAGCTTTCTTCCTCTGCCTCTGCTTGCACCCAGCTGGACGGAAGAATTATCTCCCTCTCCGGGCTCTGATGCTGCTATTTCACTATGCAAAAGACTCTGCCAGAAGAGGGGGGAAGGAGAGAAGTATTACTGGGAGATTTGCTGCACTTCTTTCACTCTGCACAGAACAGAGCCAAAGGAAAGGAGCAGATTTCCTGCTGGCATTCTTCCTTTGATCCTACTGTCTCTGCTCCCCTAGAGAAGTCCCTCTTCCCCCTAATGCCCTCCTGCTCCTTGACTCCCCCCCCCTTTTCTTTACTTTTCTCCCCTCACTCCATGACCTGCAGTCTTTCTCCCCAACACCTCAACTGCCCTGCAGTCCTTTCACCCTACGGACCCTTTCATCTTTCCAACTCCCCCATTGTCTGATCGCTTCTCCTCCTTGGTTTCTCCTTCCTCCAAACTGCCATCCTCTTCCTGAACCCTAGTGATTTCACTGGTCCAAAACAATGTCTCCAATTTATGTGGACAATGTCTTATGCAATTAAAACAAATTTACATACTTCATTTGCATAAATTGTTTCCTGTGGAAATTCACAGAGTTTGGGGGGGTTCAATACAAAATACACAAAGGTCCCTGCATATAGCCATCAGAAGAATTTCTTCAGATTCTTTGTGGACTAAAATCTTTACCAATACAACGTGCTTCCCTTCGGCCTCTTTATAATTCCTGGAGTGTTGAGAGACTCGCATGTACATGTGACAGAGTGAACTGCTCATCTCCTATTTTCCCTCTGTCTTTTCCCAGAAACGAAATTGTGTCCAACCTGGTAAAGATAGCATGAATGATGCGGGGAAAGGATTACAGCTCAGGATAGATAAAGATGTTCAGAAAATACCTAGATACTGTAAATGAATTTAAGTCTTCGGGTCTGGATGAATGTTCATCCTATGATACTGAAGGAACTTGCTTATGTACTCTCAGAACCTCTGTATATCATCTTTGAGAACTCTTGGAGAATGGGTGAGGTCCCAGAAGACTAGGGCAAATATTGTCCCTATCTTCAAAAAGGGAAAAAAGGAGGATTCAGAGAACTATACACCAGTCAGCCTGACATCAATACCTGGAAAGATACTAGAACGGATTACAAAGCAGTCAGTCCGTAAGCATCTAGAAAACAATGCAGTGATTACTAGAATCCAGCATGAGTTTGTCAAAAATAAGTCATGCTAGACTAACTTTATCTCCTTTTTTGAGATAAATCAAATGCACAAGTATAGGATGGGTGATACCTGACTTTGCAGCAATACATTTGAAAAAGGATCTAGGGACTAGATCACAAACTGAACATGAGTCAGCAGTGTGCTGCAGCTGCAAAAAAAGGCTAATGCAATGTTAGTCTGCATTAACAGAAACATATAATCCTGATAGTGTCACTCTGGACTCTAATCTCCCAATTTGGCCTCCAGTTTCTTTACTAGAAGTAGAGTCCTTATTAAACCAGCTTAAGAACAACAAATCTCTAGGTTCTGACCATATGCCCCATGAGTTGTTAAAAATATTTTCCAAGTAGTGAACCCCAGTTTTGGCTGCTTTGTTTTCTCTAATTGATAGTTCTGGCAGGCTTCCTGGGGATTGGCAATAGTCATCCCTATTTTTAAGAAAGGCCTGAAATCCTCACCAGCAAATTACAGATGGATCAGTCTTCTTAGTATCCCTAGTAAACTATATGCCAATCACCTGCTGAAACTAGAAGAATGGACCGACAAGAAAATATATATTCTGTGATGAGCAGGCTGGCTTTAGAGCGGGTCGATCCACTATGGATCATTGTTTTGTAATCTCTTATCTCATTGGGAAGTATTAGGCAAGGAAGGGTGCCCTTTGTGCAGCCTTTATTGATTTGAAGGTGGCCTTTGACCTTATTCCACGGGCACAGCTTTGGCGCAAACTGTTAGAAACTACCATTAATGAGCGATTACTGTTCCTTATGCAATCATTACGAGAGGATACTTCACTTAGAGTAAGGATGGATTCAGGAGGGCACCTAACTGGTGTGGTAAATACGTCTTCAGGGGTCAGGCAGGGCTGTATATTGACTTCCGCTTTATTTAACCTGTTTTTGAACGATCTAGTCGATTTCTTTGGCATCCCCACTGAACCACCCTCCAATGTTAGGCGCTAGAGCTGTATCTTGCCTCTTGTATGCCGATGATGCTGTCATCTTACCACAAACTACAGTGGGTCTGAAAAAATTATTAGGGTTCTTCGCCTGTAGTGTCAGCAGAATTTCTTGTTGATTGATTATGGAAAGACTAAGGTGGTGATCTTTTTATCCAAAAGAGCCAAACCTAGGTGGCTCTTGGATGGATGGGTCATTGAACAGGTTTGCTCCTTTCGTTATCTTGGGATGATATTCCAGGCATCAGGCAGCTGGACAATGCAGGTTAACGCAGCTAAAGAACGTGTCAATAAGTGCAGCAGCCATCATTAAATTCTTTAGATCTAAAGGGGGGTATCTGGTTTCACCAGAAATCAAAGTATTTGAGGCCAAGTGTGTATCCCAACTTTTGTATGGGGCACAACTTTGGGCCCTTGAAAATCAATCTCATTTGTAGTTTCCTTTTTGTTTTAATGACACGTCTGTACCGCTAAGCTTAAATTTCTTTCAGGACTGCTAATACAAACGTTATTTTTAGTGATCTATTAAATCAAATTAAATATTTATTATTTATTTATTAAAAGATTAATTAAAAGATTCAATATCCCACCCCTCCTGCCACAGGCAGTTCGGGGTGACTTACAACAACAAAGATCAATAAATATAAAACCAGAAAATTATAAAATTATAAAAACATATAACTCTCCCCACCCTCTACCCATCTCCCCCGCCAAATGCCTGACAGAACAGCCAAGTCTTACAGCTTTATCGAAAGGGGGGAAGGTCCGGGGCCAGATGCATCCCCACCGGAAGGGAGTTCCACAGCTTTGGTGTGGCTACCGAGAACGCCCTTCCCTGTGTGGCCCCCTGGAAGACTCGGGGGACCACAAGAAGGGCATCCCCCGATGACTGCAGGGGCCAGTCTAATCCACCCACAGATAGACAAAGCCCAGACCATTTAGGACTTTATAGGTTAAAACCAACACCTTGAATTGGCTCGGAAGACTATCGGCAGCCAGTGCAGAGAATGGAGCACTGGTGTAATGTGCTCCTGGTGGCCCAATCCCACCAAGAGAAGGGCTGCCACATTCTGCACCAGCTGCAGCTTTAGGGCTGTTGCCATGGGTAGCCCCATGTAGAGTGCGTTACCATAGTCTAGTCTCGAGGTGATGAAAGCATGGATGATGGTGGCCAAGTCGGAGTCTGAAACATACGGCCTAAGCCGAAGTACCAGATGTTATTGGCGAAAGACACCCCTCGCCACAGCCTCCACCTGAGCATCCAGGCGGAACTGCGCATTGAAGAGTACCCCCAGACTCCGCACCTGGGGAACCAATGGAGGACAGACCCCATTGATGATGGAGGCCATTCATTCCATTGCCTTACCCACCAGCATCACCTCCATCTTGTCGGGATTCAGCTTCAGTCGATTAGCCCTCATCCAATCTCCCACAGCTGTCCAACACCGAGTAAGCATGGAGACTGCAGGGTCTGGGTTTGTTGAAAAAGAGGTATAGCTGGGTGTCATCAGCATATTGGTGGCACCGTACGCTAAACCTCCTGATCACCTCGCAGAGAGGCTGCATATATACATTGAACAGAAGGGGGGACAACACCAAACCCTGCGGGACACCACACGTGAGGTCTTGGTATGATGAAAAACACTCCCCGAGTACCACTCGCTGGGTTCTCCTCGTCAGGAATGAGCGGAACCATTCAAGAAAAGTCCCGCCCACCCCTGCACAGTCCTGCAAGCACGCCACCAACATCTCATGATCAACCATATCAAAAGCAGCTGACAGATCTAATAGAACCAATAGGGTCGAACAACCCTGGTCCATCTCCTGGTGCAGATCATCCACCAAGGCCACAAGCACAGTCTCCATGCCATAACCCGGATGAAATCCAGACTGAGAGGGATTAAGAAAACAAGTACGGTCAAGTTGCCCCTGCAACTGCTGAGCCACCACCTGCTCAATAACCTTCCCTAAAAAGGGAAGGTTAGAGACAGATTGATAGCTGGCAAGGGAGTCAATGTCAAGCGATGGTGTCTTGAGCAGAGGCTGCACCACCGCCGTACTTGAGACAGCCCGGCACTCTGCCCTCCTGAAGGGAGGCATTGACCACCCCTGCCAGCAATGGCCCCATTGTCCCCTTGCAAGATTTAATTAACCAAGAAGGGCATGGATCTAATTCACAAGAGGTGGCCCTAACAGCCCCAAGGGTCCCAATCACATCGGTGGGTGTCACCAACTGAAATTGGTCCCATAAAACTGGACAAGGCATGACTTCCGTAACCTCAGGTTCCCCTAGTATAATAAGTGCAGCATCGAAATCGCAGTGAATACGAGTGATTTTATCTACAAAATAATTCACAAACCTATCACAGCGTGCTATAGATGATTCCGCTCCAGGGTCGAGGGAGGCCGGACTGACCAGCCCACACACCACCTGGAAAAGCTCTGCTGGGTGAGATTTTGCAGATGCTATGAGAGCAGCGAAAAAAGCTTTTTTTGTTGCCCTAATCGCCTCGGCATATGCTCATAAACTGGCTCTATGCTGCAATCTGTCAACTTCAGTACGGTGATGCCACCGTCACTCCACCCGCCGCCCTTCTCGCTTCAGCACTCGCAGCTCCTCCGAAAACCACGGGGGGCTGTGGTGTTGTCGCCTGGGCAGCGGACATCTAGGAGCCGTCCGATCAATGGCCTCAATCAGCAGAGTGTTCCGTAGTGTGACAAGGTCATCGATGAGATGGTCGTCGAGGTCAAAGGGTACCTGCCAGAGAGCCCACTGGAACTGTTCCGGTTCCGTTAGCCTCCGGGGGCGAACCATTCGAATTGACTCCACGCCCTTCTGGGGGCAGACATGTGCTAAGAGAGAGGTCTGTAGGAGATAATGATTCAACCATGACAAGGGCACTGCTTATATCTCCCCCAATAGCGGACCCCCCGCCTCAAGGCCGGTGCAAAACATGAGATCGAGAGTATGTCCCCCCTGATGTGTCAGGCAGCTGACCATTTGAGACAGGCCCATGGTGGCTCATGCTCCATGCTCTGCCCCCCCCCAGGTCGGCGTCAGTGTGGATGTTGAAGTCCCCCCCCCGCCCCCAATGCCTTTGGAGACCGCAACATCACCTCCACCATCACCTCTGCTAGAGCATGTATAGATGCTGTCGTACAGGTAGGTGTATGGTATACGAGCAGCACCCCCAGACTGTCCCCCGCCAATTCGAACACCAGGTGCAGAGCCTGCACCGGATATCCCCTAACGGACCACCTCTCTAAAAAACATAGCTACACCACCCCTGTCCCTCCGACCGTGTCTGATGCTGCACGGAATAGCCGACTGGAACCAGGTCAGCCAGAATAGGCCCCGACTCAAGGTCTTGCCAGGTTTCCGTAATTCCCACGAGTCATAAAAAATCTTATTACACAGTCATAAAAAATCTTAAAATCACTCTGGATTAAACTTGACAGCATGGTCCCTACTTGTGAGCCCATTTTTATAAAGTCAGCATAGCTGCTTTTTAAAGTTATGCTTCCATATTAAGTGTGACTTTTTACAGCAAATAGTTAACAAAATCTCTTTTTGTAGGTTTGAAATTGCCAAGATAATAAACTTAGTTTAGTTTAGTCAGCTTTGTCTGACGCTTTGGCCAAAAAATCAATCTCATTTGGAGGTGGTTCAATCAAACTTCCTCAGAGTTTTGCTATCAGTTCCCAGTTGTGCTCCAAATGTAGTCTTGTGGTTGGAATGCGCCCAGCCAGCTGTGTCCACCAGAGTTGAGCTACTGATTATAAATTTTTGGCTTAGTACTGTAGAAAGTTAAAGTAGTCCTTGGGCCAAATCATAGCTTCCTCCCTAAAATAGTCTGAAAGTTCCACCTTCCCAGACTGTTGACCTGCCTTTATTCTTCTCTAACCCAGCCACTGTGTGAGAAAGGATACTGCCCTCCTTATATGCTAAATTAGCCCTTTCATTCTACTTAGGCAGGACAAGGGAGTTTAGGCAAGATAACCTAGAGAGAAGGTGGCTGCTGTGTTGATCCCAAACATTAATAGGTGGAGACAAAATAGTTCCAGTTATAGTTCCAATTATATCTTTTATTGGACCAACTTTTGTTGGTAAGAGATTTTTGTTGGTGAGATAGGTTAAGAATCTTTATTGTATCAATCTCCATGGCTTTTTTTTAGACACATTCCTATTGAGGAAATATGTAGACCAGCAACCTGGACATTATTCTCCACCTTTCCCATATGTTATACTGTGAACATGGATTCAATATTCAGTGGCCGATATTTTGGGAAGAGCAGTTCTCTACTGATTGAATGCAGGAGGTTGGAGAGCTAGTTTATAATCTCCCACTTAAGAACATAAGTAGTGCCATACTGAATCAGACCAATGGTCCATCAAGCCCAGCATCCTGTCCTCTGACAGTGGCCAATTATGATCTCGTGGGAGAAGAACCAACAGTCACAATGGGCAATCCATTCCCCGATGTTCACTCCCAGCTCCCGACAGTAAGACATTCATCCCGACAGTAAGACATTCATACTCTTCAAGAACTTACCTAGTCCTTTTTTAAACCCAGCTATACTACTTGCCTTGACAACGTCCTCTGGTAACAAATTCCATTAGTTAATTCAGGGCTGGCCCCAGGGTTTGTGAGGCCATATGCAAAGTCTTGGTGCGGGGCCTAATTTGCATAATTAGGTCCGACCTAATTATGCAGTTGTATAAATTTACATAAAACTTACTCCCTCTGGACAGGAAGGATTCCCATTCTCCACCCCTCCGAGCAACCATGGAGAAGCATGGCCTCCTAACGCTTCCCCCCCTCCCCAGCCGAGTGTCTACCACCACTCTTCAGGAGTGGTTCCACTGCAGGGGCAGCCGGGCGGGCAGTGAGGCAGGCACAGAGAGACTGACTGCGTCCACTCTCTTAATGGGGGAGGGGGTGAGCTTGGCCAGTCTGGCCTCTAGGGCCTGTTGCTTCTTGCTGCTAGTGCCGCCTGTGCCTTGTGCACACATGCGGTGCGACCAGTCCAGAGGTGCTGCTATCACACACACAAGACACCCAAAACGCAGCTAGCTTATTAAGCGCATTATGCCATGAAAAGAGACATATAACCAGTTCAGTTGTGCCCCCATAATCAGTTCATGCTGCCCCCACCCCATAATCAGTTCAGTTGTGCCCCCGCCCCCTTATAATCAATTCACGCTGCCCCCACCCATAACCATTTCATTTGTGCCCACGGGGCAGCGTGAATTGATTATATGGGAGCGCAAATGAACTGGTTATGGGGTGCAGGTTTAAAGACCGTATTCCTGTTAGCAATAACTTCATTAAGAAGAGTTAGTGAAATAGCAGCCATAATAATCTCAGAACTATATTTGCAGATTTATTTTCCAAGACAGAATAGATATTGCTTTACATCCTAAATTCCTACCTAAGATAGTATAAGTAAGACAGTTGTGAAAATGTGACCCTTTTTACACAGGCCTCTCCTCCCAGCCACGAACACATAGATTTCTGTGTGTTCATGGGTGGGGGAATCCCGTGTGAATGACGTGGTGCATGCGCCCATGGTGAGTGGGGGTGCGTGTGTGCTCGCCTAACACGCATCCCCACTCATCCCCACGCACGGAGCAACCGTGGGAAACGGTGGCTACTATGTGGGTGTGGATGAGTGGTGGGTGAGGGGATATGTGTGCAGCTGTGTGCATGCCCCATCCATGCACTGACACACCCACGGACTCCCCACCCAGCGGAGCCATGTAAAAATATCATGTGAGGAGCCACTCGAAGAACAACAGAAGGTTGCTACCTTGTAAACAAGGTTCTTTGAGATGACTCCGAATATTCTCACAACACCCACCCTTCCAGCCCCGCATGGAATTCTTTTCTTATATTTCTAGAAAGGGTTGAAAGGAACTGTCATTCAGAGGGGGAGGGTGTCCCCGCCCCGCTGCTATTGCTGCGCTACTAGAAGGTGAGGGATGGGGTCTGGAGCCAGGGAGGGGAGGAAGAATCACTTACTGGGGGAGGGATGGGGTCTGGAGCCAGGGAGGGGAGGAAGAATCACTTACTGGGGGAGAAGCTGCCAGGCAAGTGCGGGGCCCCAGCTGGCCACGGGGCCATGTGCGGCCGCACATGTGGCGCATACTTGGGGCTGGCCCTGAGTTAATTATGCAATGAGTGAAAAAGTACTTCCATTCATTTGTTTTAAAACTGCCGGCAGCTAGTTTCATGGAGTGTCCCCTAGTTCTAGTACTATTTGAGAGGGTAAATAACCGTTCCCTATCTACTCATTCCACACCACTCAAGATTTTATAAACCTCTATCATGTCCCCTCTGTCTTCTCTTTAATTAAGCTGAAGAGACCCAGCTTGTCAAGCCTCTCTTTGTACAGAAGCCGTTCCATACCCTTTATCATTCTCATTGCCCTTTTCCGTACCTTTTCTAGTTTAGCTATGCCTTTTTTGAGATGGGGCAACCAGAAGTGCACACAATATTCCAAGTGCGGTCGCACCATTGATTTGTACAGAGGCATTAAGACATCCTCAATTTTATTCTGTATCCCTTTGCAAATAACTCCTAACATTGACTGCTGCTGCACCCGGGGCTGAGGATTTCAGTGTATTGTCCACAATCACTCCCAAATCCTTTTCCTGAGTGGTAACTCCTAGCTTAGTACCCAGCATTGTGTACTCATAGTTTGGTACTCATTCTTTCTACATCGAATGTAGAAAGAATGAAAATTACTTATAATCAGAGTTCTTTGTGAAGGCTTCTGTATAGTCACAAATGTAGATGGATATTGTGTGTAGCCAGCCATTGGAACCTTCTAGAGGGTTGTGTCCATTAGAGTGCTTGCATCCCTTTTCTCCTCTTGTACCTGTGCACATGCCCAGAGCAAGGCTTATAAGGAAGAGGTGGGGGGACTAACTGCTTCTGTTCCTTCCAACCTCAACTTTGGAGTCCCCATATCTCTTGTCTAGGACACCCAGGATAGAACGGGTGGGGGTGGGTAAGTGGGTGCACACACAGACTTTGTTAAAGAACTCAAGTTACAGCCAAGTAACTTTCATTCTATTTTCTCTTATACTAGGAGAATTTTAGGTTTCTGTGGAGTTTGTTGCATATATTGCGGTATCTACCCAGTAGAATGCACATAGGACAGACATGGTATTAAATAATTCCTAGTTTATTGATTCAACTATGTATATCCCTCATTCCCCTTCTCTATAGAATGTTATACTGTTTTGTGTGCTTTTAAAGATTTTTGTTTTAAAATAATTGCCAGTTTGGTTATGAAATTCAGAATAAATTCTATTTCTTTTTTTTAAATTGTGCTGTGGTGCAATTACATAATTCTTCAGTCATTCTCTGCAAGCTTCTGGACAGTCATTGGATTCAGGTACGCCTGGGAAATGTTCGTGCAACAGCCAGTAGGAGGCAGCATAAGCACTTCTGACTGGGCATGCCTAGTGTGGATCCAAGCCTAAGTTTGGGCTTAGGTACAGCTTAGAGCCTCCAGCAAGAAGGAGATCCGCAGTACAGTCTCATCACCAGGGGCTTGGAGCCCCACTGGGACACTCAGCAGCCCAACTCAGCCTCCTTCCACCTGACGAGTGTTGGAGCAGGTTCGAGTGAACACGGCAGGACTGGCCTACTGGCGCCCAGTCTGCCTTTCCCTCATTCGCTACAGCCCAGGTCAGGGTGACACCGAAGGAAGCCTCTGCTTGCACAGAGCGGCCACAGCCTACAAAAAACCAATAGCACTAGCAAAAAAGAGAGCGCTCCCGATAAACCCACAAAATCGGGGGGGGGGGGCAGAATGCGAGGAGGGTCCAACTAAGCAACCTCCTAGCGAACCCCAAATCGCAGTTCTCCAAATGGGGTCCTAAACAATATCTTATTGTCCCTAGAAAAAATGAATGACCACATGGCTGCTGAGGAGTGAAGCAGACCAAGATCCAAATGTGGGGCGGAGAAATAAAAGCGAGCTCCCCCACATGAACTAAAGGTTTCAAAAGCAAGTCCTGGGTTGCAGGAAAAAACAAACACCCTGCAAAAAAGGGCAGGCTTCTCTTCCTGGATTCCTCAGAATCTGATTCTGAGGAGGACACGGGTAGCTTAAAAACCAATCTGACCTCTCCTAGGGCATTGGAGCTCTGCTCACCCACAACAGCTCTCCCTCAGGGAATCAGGATGTAGGGGATGGGACCCCTGATTGGTCTTTTTTTTTTTAGTCCTGAGTGACACCTGCCAACATTGGGGGTTGGGGGTCAGTTTATAACTGGGATGAGAAGTCCTTGGAAGAAGGCCAAATCCCAGATACACCTCATGGCAGGGAGCTAGAAGAGTAGATTAGGGAGTTTGCTTCCACATACAGGGAACCCCTCTTCAGGCATATCAAATCTGGGGAGGAGGAACAATAATCTGAATCTTCAGAAGACAACTTTGCCAGAGAGTACCTCCCTGATAAAGGGTTTCCTCTGGATAAATCTTTTGAGAGGTTGATCAGAGAAGTAGCAGCCCCTGGGTAAACTGGCTAGGCTGACCAAAACTCAGGAGGCTTTATACGCTATCTCCAAAAGTAAGGAAGATGTGTTACAGTTTCCAAGGGTGGACCCAGTGGCTACCTCCCTAGCGTGACAATCTGCTTTCCTTGAAGAAGGGTATCTCTACCCCAAGGATCCCTCTGATAGAGGGATAGAGGCTAACCTCTGCAGGGATTACGAAGCCTCAACCACAGTACTATACATGACCACTATGGCCGCCTACTGTTCTAGGGTATTGTTAAAATGGATGTACCTTGTACAGGATCCAGAGCTATCAAACAGATGGGCAAGGATCTTGTCCTCCAGGATTCTTTTGGGGGTCTCCTTTTTAGCAGACGCTACCACAGACTCCATCTCCTGGTGTGCAAAAGCCATGGCTGCTAGCGTGGCAGCATGTAGACAATTATGGCTTCATTCTTGGAAAGCAGACTCTCATGCAAAGAGTCTTGATCTCTGGAGCTTTTCAGGGTCCCAAGCTATTGGGTGTCTGTCTAGATAAAGTTTTGGAGGAGGCCTCAGACAAGGCCAAGGAACACTCTATTCAGCATTTTACCTCTCAAAAGAAAATTTTTCATCCCTTTTAATAGGGTACCATACATAGCAGGGATTTTCTGTAGATGAGGCAACTACACCCCCAATCATAGAGAGTTCAAGGAACGTCCCAGATGGCAACAGCAGTGCAGACTGTCTGGACTCTCCAGACACAAGGCTACCACACAATCCTCCAATCCCAAGGAGGCATGACTGTATGGCGTCTTTCCTCAAACTAGACCCAAAGATGATAGGGCATTTGCTCAACTTCGCCCACAAGTGGGTAACGGTAACTTTAGACACATCGGTACTGGACACAGTAAAGTATGGCTACTCAACATAATTTTTTCACACACACCCAAATTACTTTGCTCCTACACAGCTCTCAAGAAAGATGGATAAACACCTCGCCATGTTGGCAAAGATGAAATGGCTAGCAGATGTATGGGCTATAGAACCGGTCTTAGAGATTGAGCCCTTGGGGCTTTATTCAGTTGTCTTTCTAGTCCCAAACAAATTGGGAGATTAGAGGGCGGTTCTGGACTTAAAATTGCTAAACAACTCCATCCTGGTGAAACCCTTCCACATGGAAACCCTGAGCTGAAGGAGGCCTACCTCCACATTCCAATCCACCCCAAACATTGGCAGTGGCTCTGATTCTCATATGTCCAACACCACTGGCAGTAAAGGGCGCTACCGTTCAGCCTGGCTTTGGTTTCCAGGACTTCTTCCAAGGTTTTAATAGTCCTAATTGCCAAATTAAGACTAGAGGAGATTCATATTTACCTCTATTTAGATTATCTCTTGATAAGATCCCCATCACAAGCTCAGGTACTGTGAGAGTCCTGGACAGGACAATGGCGTTCCTGTCCCATTACAGCTTTGTCATCAATGCAGACGAGTCATATGACACCCTCACGATCCTTAGAATGGGGATTCTGATAGATATCAAGCTGAATGCTGTTTTTCTCCATCAACAGCAGTGAGAAAAATTACTATGCCTTCTCCAACAGGTGCAGTCCAGTCCACAGTCGTGTCTAAAGATAGTGATGAGTATCCTCGGGATGATGGTCTTGTGCATACACCTGATTCCATTAACTTGATTTCACCTCAGAATCTTCCAGAACTTCCTGTTGTACTTCCAATGACAGATCTGCTAGGGTCAAAACTTCATGCTCAAGATACCCGACCGTGTAAAGTTATCCCTTGAGTGGTGGCTAACAGAACATCGGTTTAAGTCAGGGAGTCCCCTATCTGAGCTAGTAAGCTGACCCTCACCACAGTCACCAGTCTGTCCAGCTGGGGGGCTCTTTTGAACAGGAAATCTGTGCAGGGGATATGGTCCTCCTGAGACAGAAAGCACAGTATAAATTGGCTAGAGTTGAAGGCAATTCGACTAGCTCTCCAGCACTTCACCATGCAGTTGTGAGGTCAACATGTGCTAGTACACACCGACAACACCACTGCACGTGCCTACATGAATAACCAGGGGAGGCTCCAGATCCCACTCCCTACACACGGAAGCCTCGCTTCTTCTATCCTAGGCAGAGGCCAACGTAATGTCCCTGAAAGCAGTTCACATAAAGGGACTGCTCAATGTGCACACAAATTGGTTAAGCAGGTGAAGAGTTGTCAGGAGAATGGTTGCTGTCTCCAGAAGCATTCTCCATCATAAGGCAGTGGTTTGGAACACCAGAAATAGACGTATTTGCCACTCCAGAAAATGCTAAAGTTCCCAGATTCATGTCCAGATTCTGGCACACTAGAGTGCTGGTGTGTGACACTCTGAGTCAGCCATGGCCCTCGGGCCTTCTGTATACATTTCCTTCTCTACCTCTGCTTACCAGGACAATTGCCAAGTTCAAAAGGGAACAGGCACAGCTTATACTGGTGTTGCTGTCATGGCACAAACAACTGTGGTTTTCGGACCAGGTCAGCCTTCAGATATGCCCTCCAATCCAACTACCAGGGGCGCCAGATCTTCTTTCACAAGGGCCAGTGCTGCACCCAAACCCGCAAATATTCAATTTTACAGCGTGGAGATTGAGTGGGGGAGCCTTAGCTAAATTAAGCTATCACAGGCACTGACTGAGACTCTGATATATGTAAATCTATACAACGGATATATCAACACACCTGGAAAACCTCCATTCAGTGGTGTCTCAGTTCTATAGATCCTTGCCATCCAGGGATCAATAATATGCTGGAGTTCCCACAGTAAGGGCTGCAGAAGGGTCTAAAGCCTAGTATGCTTTTTAGACAAGTGGCCGCTTTAGATAGCACTCTCTCCAAGACAAGCTCTCACTTCACCCTCACATCAAGAAATACCTAAGGACAACTAGGCTGAAATCTCTTCTTGTGGTTTGCAGATTTCCCTCATGGGATCTAAATTTGGTGTTGCAGGCCTTACCGTCTCCTCCTTTTGACACACCCCCCCCGCCCCCTCAAGGAGCTGTTGTTATATTTTCTTACCATTAAATTAGCATTTCTAATAGGGATCACGTCTGCAAGAAGGGCTCCATCCATAGATCCTATCCTGTGTGTTTTTCAGGAACAACTCAGTTTTGTTACATCTTGATTTGGTGACTATTCCCAAAGTAAATTCTTATTTTCACAGGGCCCAGGAAATTTCCCTTTCTTCATTTTGCCCTAATCTTAGTCTCACTAAGGAAAGGCTTTGACATCACCTAGAGGTCGGGAGAGCTCTAAAACTTTTACCTGGAGAACCCTAAAACTAAACCGTGGAGTTTAGAAAGTCCTCAGCCTTATCTTTGAATTTCAAATCATATAGGAGGGGAGATAAGGCTTCTAAGTGGATCACGGCTTGTATTACAGAAGCTTACAGAGCACTGGATCAGACCCCACCTCAGCAGGTGTGTGTTTAGTCTTTAAAAAGTGCTGCGACTTCAGTGGCATTAAGGCGCCTTATGAGGAGGTTTGTCAGGCAGCTATGTGGGCCTCCCTGCATACCTTTACCAGGCACTACAAAATTCAGCTTTTTAAATCTGTAGAGGCTGCCTTCCATAGGTCTTAGGACTGACCCTCCCCTTGTTTTCCAGGGACACTTCTTTGGTACGTCTCCAGGAGTATCTGAATCAAATGACTGTCCAGGAGCTTGCAGAGAATAGAAAATTGGGCTCTTACCTGGTGAATTTTCTTTCTTGCAAGCTTCTGGACAGTCTTTCAGCCCACCCTTTCTAAATTTACTTTTGAGTTGACTCAACAGACTGCATTTTTGATTGACCCTTAGTTAGGCCTGTTAGGATTGTTAGGTTGCATTTTTATTTTTTCTTAGCTTTCTCTGATACAGCTTTGAATAACTGTGGAGTTAAGGGCAGATCTATGGCAGGCATGTCCCTGTCTCTTATACACATCTAGATGTGTATAAGAGACAGGGACAGGAGTATCTGAACTAAATGACTGTCCAGGAGCTTGCAAGAAAGAAAATTCACCAGGTAAGGGCACAATTTTCTAATCCCATCACTTAATTTCTCCTGTCTACTATTATTCTTTCTCATGATTTCAAAAACATTGTCGCATGGGACTCATGTTCACTGCATGTCCCCCATTATCACCAATGGGGGAAAACAGTGAGTATGTGTGTCTTTAGTAACATACATTTATATAGAGTGTTCTATGCCAAAGCACTTAACGTGATATATAACTGTTCACAGTGCAACCACTTGTGAGGTTTTCAACAGTACTATTAATAGTTTAGGACAAGAGGAGAAAATACCACATCTTGGGGAATTTTCATGTAGGCAGAATCAGCTTTGTGGATTAGAATGGAAGGAATTTAATTCAATTAATTTGTAAGAAGCAATTTTTTCCATTGTAGATGTGATAGCTGTTGAAGATGAAGACATGATCTGTGGTGCTTTTTGTATTCTCTTTTGAAGTAGACGGTATCCCAGTTCACACACTGGATAAATTGTGTCTCATTCTCTCCCCGTCCCTCCCTGGAATCTAAAAAAAATGAAAATGATATTGTATTCTCAATAGGAAACGGTGCAGACGTGAAGTGTGTCGACTGGCATCCAACAAAGGGATTGGTAGTATCTGGAAGCAAAGACAGCCAACAACCGATCAAGTTCTGGGATCCAAAGACAGGCCAGAGCCTTGCCACATTGTAAGTAAAGCTCTGCTTGTGTCTAAACAGGCAAAATTGCCTGGAATTTTGTTCATTTATTTGTTTTCAACTTACTCTAAGAACAAATGTTTAATGTATACATAATAGTTATGGAAATTTGGTCAGGTGAAGAAATCTAGGGCTTAAAAATTGTGTGAATTTAGGCTTTCGGGAGACCTGTCTTTACCCATTATATATGTTCTTTGCTTTTGTTGACAAGCTTCACAGCATCACAGCTCTCCTTTGGAGACCTAAACTGAGCAACTTTGGTAGCAAGCTAAAGCTGTCAATCAGCAGTTATTATGTAGAACAGGTGTGGCCAACCATGGCATGTTCACCATAAGTAGAGTATCAGGCCAATGGAATTGGTACAAACCACAGTATGAAAATAACATTCATTGTGGCACTTATAGGAGTTGAAGTGTGTCTGCAGATTAAAGCAAAAATAACAAATAATCCAAACAAGTAATTTTCAGTCAGTAAGCCACTGAGTTGGAAAACGCAGAGTGTAATCATGTATTTTAGCTCTGCTTTGCAGTTCCTTCCAGGCAGGCAACAGGCCTGGTGGCAAAAAAAAAAACCACTGGATGTGTCACAGCTGGCCAGCTCTGCACCTCCAAAGCAGGAAGCCAGTGTGATACAGGGTGTCCCAACTGAGCCAAGCCAGACACACACTAGTCTATTTTTCTCTAAAGAGTGCAAGCTACTCAGATTACTTGGTAAGCTGCTATTTCTGGCAAACCAATCAGTCAATAAAAATTTATTGTGGTAGCAAAATGCCATACACATCAAACAAACAAAATATAAAATGAAATAAAATAGAATAAAATGCAGTAGAGTAAAAGACGCAACATTGCAATAGTGTTGCAGCCATCCAAAATTAAACAATAATTCACCATATACACTCTACCTCTTCCCTCTAATTAGCATGAAGATATTGACCAGCGCACAGTGTCAACTTCCTTGTTTTCCATACAGCTGAGCAGAATTTAGTGACTTGTAGGGTGATATAGTCATCAACATCATTCAAAAGTGCAATCATCACTTCATTCTGGGAACGGGTGCATAGTAGACATAATAGGTGCCAAATATATATCCCTAGGGGCTGCATACAACTGGCAGCCAAAAACATATGTGGAAGGGATTCAGTCACCTGTTTGTCTGTCTAATAAAAAATGCTATCTGTAAAGTAATGAAACATGGGGTAAAAACACACATGATGGTGGTGTGCTGCTGTTACGACCCGCCTCAGGGTGGAAAATCCCAGGCAACATGGCCTGCGTCAGGTTGGGTCACTGGATACATGTGACTGCAGCCTGGGGCTGTCCTGTTGGCCACACAGACAGCATGCAGCTGGGAGCACAACAAATGTGTGGGTGGGTGGCCCCACCCATACTGTGCTCCCAGAGCCCCGCCCCTGCCATAATCGGTAGCCATGGTGGCCAGCGAGGCACAGCAGGCTGGAAAAACTACAGCTGCACAGACATCCTTGCCTGCTTTGGGCTACTTTGGCCTAGTCAGGCAGGCCTTAGCCCAGGCTGTGACGTCGGAGATTGTCTGGAGGTCACAACCCAGACTACCCCAACCCGGAGCAATCCCAAACTAACATTTGGCTGTGCGTGGTTATAGGTGCCACTGGGCCAAATCACCCACACGACCGTCTTGTATACCTCCAAAACCTCTGAGTACATTGGAGCAAATGGCCAATCTTGAAACTAGGCCGACTTAATAGAAGCACATAGCAGTCCAGTCATCTATGCCAAGCTTATGAGCTCTTGATGCAGATATATCTGAAGGGAAATTATTATTAACTCATTAGGAATTTCAGATGTCATTTTATTCATTGTTTAGTTCTGACCAGTTATTCTATATCTACCTCTTTTTCAGACATGCTCATAAAAACACAGTGATGGAGGTAAAGTTGAACCTGAATGGCAACTGGCTGCTGACAGCATCTCGTGACCACCTCTGCAAGCTCTTTGACATCCGAAACCTGAAAGAAGAGCTCCAGGTGTTCAGAGGTCATAAGAAAGAAGCCACAGGTCAGAAACCACTTTTGTTTGTGGTGCTTTTGCATATGAATTGGATTAAAATGTTCGGTTTTGCAGACATTTTGGTATTACTATTTCTGATTGATTGTGAATTTCTGCATTACAGCTGTGGCCTGGCATCCTGTTCATGAAGGGCTTTTTGCCAGTGGAGGATCTGATGGTTCTTTGTTGTTCTGGCATGTTGGGTAGGTACCGCTTTCACCAGCCTGAGGGTGAAAACTAGTTGAGATGATTTCTAGCAGTATCCTATTAAGCACACAAGATGTGATGCAGCTGGCCAACTCTGTAGCTCCAAAGCAGGAAAATGATATGACACACAGAGTCCCAGCTCAGCCTAGCCAAACACACATCTGCCTCTTTTTCTCCCCCTGCATCCGTATACTCCTCCTGTTGGGCAGCTCTCCCCATTGACCACCGGGAGGCAGAAGTCTTCTTTGTTCTCTTGCGCATGTGCGAGTGAGCTGCCCGCCTCTTCCTCAGTCCAAACTCTGCCTCGGGACCATCGGGAGTGTAATTTAGAGCTCCGCTTAGTGGAGCAGGAATTTTGATACTTTTCTTACTTTATTTTATTATTTTGGACACAACCGTGTCCGGGGGCAATTTAGAGGGCTGCGTTCTCCCAGACGCGGTCTCAGAAGGTACCGAGGGCCCAGCCAGCTCCCTTGCATTGAGCCTGGGAGCGGGGGAGGAGTCACGGTCGCAAAGAGACACAGGCGGCAAGCCCCGATCAGCTGCGTCACTCCCCCCAGGGAATCAGCGTGGCTGATTTCTCTTCCCGCAAAGATGAAGTGTGCAGGCCCCAAACCTCTTCCCACCAACGAGGAGCCAACAGAGGAGACTACGCAGGAGACAGCAGAAGCAGCTGAAACTAGCACGCAAGTAAATCCCATGGAGTCTCTGGCCAGCTCCATGGATAAAATGTTGGCCTCCCTATACAAACTAGTGGGGCTACAAAAAAAGGAGAAAAAGCGAAAAAAGGGCCCATCAAAGAGAGCTCCCAAAGGAAAATTGCCACATAAAGAAACCCAACCAGGGGGTAGCGGCCCGTCTAAGACGCCGGTAGGGGGCGCAGGAACAGGCCAGCAAGGACTAGAACATTCCTCCTCTGAGAGTTCCTCAGATGAGCAGCAGGGAGCAGCAGAAACCCACAAGCAGGATCTGGTTTTATCCGGTTCTGACTCCCGGTCTCTAGTTGAAATCTCAGAATCAGAGGAAGGAGAATTAGGGGAACACCCACAAGACACCAGAGACAGGGACAGGCTGTTCCCTTTCTCAGAAAAGAGTGGCCTTTTCTCGCACGTGATAAAAACTCTCCGCATGGCAGAGAAAACCCTCTAAGAATGAGTCTTCTGACCCACCAGAGGAAGAACAAAGGGACTGCATCCCCTCAGTGCATGGAAGGGATCAGGGCATTCCCCTGGATAAGGCATTTGAACGAATAGTCCTAGAGGAGTGGGAAAACCCCGCTAGGGTCTTTAAAATGGACAAGATGCAGGACTCCCTGTATATTTTTTCAAGAAAAAAGGAAACACTATTTAAAAGCCCCAAGGTGGATGCAGCCGCTGCATCCCTGGCTAGGCACACTGTTTTCCCCACAGAGAGTGACTGCCATCCCAAGGACCCGACTGACAGAGCAGTGGATTCAACCCTTAAAAAGGGATTCAATGCGTCAGCAGCTACACTAAAAATCAATATTGTAGCATCTTACGTGGCCAGAGCCCTTGCAGCTTGGATTCAGCATGCTCAGGACCCCAAATTATCTGAGGCTAAATCTCAGACATTAACCGCACGCATTATCACAGCCACTTCCTTCCTCACTGATGCTACCACAAATAACCTGGTCAGCCAGAGCTATCGCTCAAAATGTCTCCTCCAGAAGGAGACTCTGGCTCAGATCTTGGCAAGGGGATTCCACAGCTAAGAATCTACTGGTAGCATGCCCTTACAAGGAATTTAAACTATTTGGAGTCTTACAACAGATAGGAAACAAAAAGAAAACCTTTAAGGCTCAGCTTTTTAAATTTAGAGGACACTATACCCCCTCCAGAAAATATTTCCCTCAAAACCCAAAGGAACCCACTGCCAGTTTTCCATTCAGGGGAACCAGACAACACAGACCAAGAGGCAGAGCCCCTCCATCAGGTCAGCCAAAACAGGATTCCTGACTAATCCAGGTTGGAACCAGTAGGGGGCAGGCTAAAAGATTTCCTTTCCACCTGGGAGAGGTCAGTCACCGATGCCTGGGTCATATCCTCCATAAAAAGAGGGCATGCAATAGAGCTAAAAGGCCTACCCAGACAGGGCTTCCTCTCCTCCCCCTCTTCAAAAAACCCGGCAAAACAAAAGGCAATGACAGAAGAGATCCAAAGACTCTGGTCAATCCAAGCCATAGAAGAGGTTCCCCCAGATCAAACACATTCTGGCCTCTACTCCCTCCTGTTTCTAGTACCAAAGAAAACAGGAAGCTGGAGGGCAGCTTTGGACATAAAGGGCCTAAACAAACACATAAAGAAACAAAAATTTTGCATGGAGACGGTGGCTTCCGTATGTCAAAGCCTCAGAAAGAACGATTGGCTAGTGTCCCTAGACCTGAAGGAAGCATACCTACACATCCCAATGTGGCCTCCCCACAGGAAATACCTCAGATTCCATTACCAGAACACACACTGGCAATTCAAGGCCCTTCCATTTGGCCTGTCCTCAGCTCCGAGGACGTTTACCAAGATTCTCATCCCAATAATAGCGAACCTCAGAAAGTAAGGGATACACATATACCCTTACTTAGACGATCTCCTGATCAGGGCACAGTCGAAAGACAAACTGTTAAAGGACTTACATATGACAATTCATTATCTACAGCTCCACGGATTCTTGGTGAACAGGAAGAAAAGCCAACTCATATCGACACAGAGGATGGAACATCTCGGCGTAATCATCGATACAGCCTCAGACCTCGCCCTGGTACCAGCAACCAAACAACACAAGGTACGCACTCTCATCTGTCTCCTACAACTCCAAAGACAGATGAGACTCAAGACACTGGCCCAGCTACTTGGCCTCCTGGTGTCCTTCACCAAACAGGTACTGTGGGGAAGATTTCACCTTCGACCCTTGCAGCAGCTGCTAAGACCTTCGCAGAGAGATCTCACGCTCGGCCTCAACCTGTGGATCACAATACCACCAAAACTAAAACGCTCAACGTCCTGGTGGTTAAACCCAAAGGCGTTCACAGGGTCACCCCTCACAGAGCCAGCCAGAACAGTACTCACAACAGACGCCAGCCTCCGAGGCTGGGGAGCTCATTCGGGCCGTCACTCAGTCCAGGGCATTTGGTCCAAGAAGGATCAAACAAAGACAATAAACTTCCTCGAGCTAAAAGCGATCAGACTGGCTCTCCAACAACTACAACTAGTCCTACACCTGAGAGACGCCCTGGTGTACACAGACAACATCACCGCCAAAGCCTATGTGAACCATCAGGGAGGCTCTCGAGTCCCCTCTCTTCACAGAGAAACGGTCAAGCTATTTACATGGGCTCAACGCCATCTCCTCTCGATCAAGGCACTCCACATAAAGGGCACCGACAACCTGCAGGCGGACTGGTTGAGTCGACAGACCATAGACCCACACAAGTGGACCCTGGACGAGACAGCGTTCCAATGCATAGTCCGGTGGTTTGGGCTTCCACTAGTAGATCTGTCCCGCAAACAAACAGCTATCGCAGTTCATGCCAGGGAGCCCTGACCGTAGTTGCTCTGAACCAAACATGGCCCAAGGGTCTGCTGTACGCCTTTCCCTGTTTCCTCTGATTCCCAGGACAATCACCAAAATAATCTGGGAACAAGCGCTTGTCCTCCTAGTCGCACCTTGGTGGCCCAGGAGACCTTGGTTTTCAGACCTTGTAGAACTCAGCCAAGCCCAATTCAGAACAGTACCCCTTCAACCCACACTATTGTCACAGGGCCCCGTAATCTGCGACAACATCCAGAATCTGAAATTGACCGTGTGGAAATTGAACGGGCGGCGCTGAGAAGAAAGGGCTACTCCGAAGCAGTCTTAACAACCATATAGCTATCTAGAAGAGCAGCTACCAGAAGGTCATACAGGTCAACCTGGAAAACCTTTGCCCTATGGGCAATATCTAAGGGTCAAGATCCCTGCAAGACAGGAATTCCCCAGGTGCTAGAATTCCTACAAGGGCTAGAAAAAGGACTAAAACCTAACACCGTAGCCAGACAGGCCTCAGCAATTGATTCCGTCCTGAGGGCGGTAGGCAATAGGTCCATATCATCACACAGACATGTTAAACGTTTCCTAAAGGCAGCCAGACTGATAGCCCCACCCCCCAGTAGCACACAGATGTCCCTCCTGAGATCTGAACCTGGTTCTTCAATCACTCACCAGGGCTCCCTTTGAACCTCTCAAGCATGTATCACTATACTTCCTAACCATTAAAGTAGCATTCCTGGTAGCCGTCACCTCCTCCAGGAGAGTCTTAGAGATGGGGGCACTATCAGTAGAGGATAACTTCCTCTCTTTTCAGGATCTGTTGGTCACCCTAAGACTTGATTCAGCCTTCATTCCAAAGCTCAATACTAACTTCCATAGGAATCAGGAAATCATTCTACCCTCTTTTTGTCCCAGACCTTCTCACAAGGAGAAACTCTGGCACAAATTAGACGTCAGACGGGCTCTAAAGATTTGCATCGCTAGGACCCAGGGGATTCGCAAATCCTCGGCCCTTTTCCTTAACATCTGACCGGGTCAGAGTGGAACCAAGGCATCCAAAACCCTTATTTCCAAATGGGTCAAACAAGCTATTGTGGAAACTTACAGAGCAAGGGGCAAAATTCCCCCTCTTCAGATCTGGGCCCACTCCGTCAGGAGTGCGGCCACCTTGTACACTTTCAAGGCCAGAGCATCTTATGAGGAGATCTGCAAGGCAGCCACATGGTCGTTTATTCACACGTTTGTCAGACATTACAAAATAGACGTGTATCGCTCTGCACAAGCGCATTTGGTAGAAGGGTGCTCCAGGCAGTACTGGAAGATGCCAGTGCTGTTGGTTGCCACCCTTAAGAAGCAGGAGGAAATAATTGCTGGGTTACATCCCAACAGGAGGAGTATACGGATGCAGGAGGAGAAAGGAGAATTGGTCACCTACCTGGGTGAATTCCTTTCTACCTTGCGATCCGTATGCTCCTCCGACCCTCCCTACCAAACAGCACTGGAGAGGATATAAGGGACGTACCATACAGATACTCGGGTGCTTCAGAGACGCTGAACCTCCATAGTTACAAACAGTTGAGTTTAATCGTTGTTAAAAAGTTATTAATTCAGTATGTTGTAGAAAAAGTTACAGATGCAGACCCGCTGATCCCTCAGCTTCTCATGAACTGAGGAAGGGGCAGGCAGCTCACTCGCACATGCGCAAAAGAACAAAGAAGACGTCTGCCTCTGGGTGGTCAGTGAGGAGAGCTGCCCAACAGGAGGAGTATATGGATCGCAGGGTAGAAAGGAATTCACCCAGGTAGGTGACCAATTCTCCTTTCTCTAATGACTAAGAGCTACTCAAATTATTCAGTAGGCTACTATTTGGAGATCCCTAATATAGTAAAGAATTATCATCTTTTTAGAGTCAGATATCTTAATAATGATTTAGAGTACCCAGAAACAATAGTAAAGTGGCAATTTGATGTATTTACATTTTGACACACGGTTAGCAAAAAAGTTGTCTTCCACTACTGATCAAAAAATGATGACTTACAGGGAGGTGAGCTCAGACCATGGCACTCAGCTCTGTGCGTGTGTGTGTGTGTGAGCGCCCCTTTCTTTTATTCTTGTACTGGCCTTAGCCTTGACAAGGACATAAACAACAACAAACAAACAAACATCTAGTAAACAATTTGTAGTACCATAAATACAAATAAGCCATAATACTCAACATGTAACATATTTTAGGGCCAAATGCTTGGAAAAAGCATTTTCCAAGGTGCCGGGTCCAGGAACCTTCAAAGGTAACAAACCTCATAAAACAACAAACAACAATAACTTAATACAAAATTCCAGTATATAAATTGATATTTCAACAATTCAAAGAGATATGAGTCTTCCTTAAAAAACTCGCCCGAAGAGCAAAGCAAGCTACTATTTTTGTATTTTATATTCTCTTATCCGAAAGGCAAAAAATCACCAAATCAACGGGGAGACAAAGCCACTGGAGGGTTAATTCTAGACCACATTTCAGTTCTTTCTTGTAAATAAAGTGGGCAATATAATAGGTAATGTATAAGGTCCTCCACAACATCACCCCCACAGGGACATTTTCTTTCTGCATAGGGCTGGCCCGCATAACGGCTTATAGAGACCGCAGAGTCAAATGATTGTAGACGTAGGGCAGTAAATGCTCTCCTCAAACCATAATCCAATATAACGTTCAAATAATCGCACCCACTCCTGGGAGGTAATATATAACGATACCAGGGAGAGGCACAAGCCATCCTCGTTTGGCTTCTCAAGTTCTGCATATCAATATCATCCAGTCTATCCTTAATCATTTTAAGTACACCCTTTAACGGGAATTGTAACAAAAAGGGGAAAGAGAAACCCAAATTATTCAATTTTCCACAAATCAATCTTGACCAAGGAAAGTCGACGGACTGCATCTCCAAGTCATAACATGCCTTTGAAAGTGGGTCTGAGGCGGCCAAGGCCTGCTTTAACGCAAAGGCTAGAATTATTTTATTCAATTTGGCCCGCAGTGAAACACATCCCTTTTCCAATTTGACCAGTGCTGAGGACGTACCAGAAGGTACACCAAGTAATTTTCATAGAAATTTATTTTGGACTGGTTCCAACGTTGACACGGCGGCAGAGGTGTAATCCCATACCTGCACACCATAGCTTAGTTTGGCCAAGATTTTAGATTTAAAGACCTTAAGAGCTGGGGCCACCAAGTGCCCCCCTCTGTCAGTATAAAATTTATAAATGGCAGCTGAACTTGCTAGGGCGTCTTGCTTTACTGAATGAATATGTGGGAGGCAGGAATTGTTATAGGCAAAGATCAGCCCCAGATATTTAAAGGTCCGGACCTGATCAATTTGATGGTTATTTAGGAACCAGGAAACTGGTTTATACCGTTTAGCGAAGACCATAATCTTTGTTTTTTGGTAATTTATTTTAAGACCTTGCAACAAACATTTAGCTCCAAAGTCCCCCAACGTGTGCGTGTGCGTGTGCGCGTGCGCGTGCGTGAGAGAGAGACTCGGAGTACAGAAAGCACTTTTTTTCCTCTCTCGCACCCTGACATCATGTCTTCTGGGAGTATAATAAATAGCTGCTGCCTACCAGCGCCATCAGTTCTTTTCTTCCCGCTTTCAGCAGGCTTAATTGTATAGCATTTGTAAGCATTGTGTGGCCCTGGTGAAAGGCTTTAGGCACTGCACAATCTGTGCAGTGAAGATCTTGGATTTCAACGCTCACACTTGGTGCCTCTTCTGCCTAGGGCCCAAGCACAACGCCGGGGTATGTAACATCTGTCGAGGGTTTAAACCCAGAGCCAGGAAGAATATAGCTCATCGTCTCGCTGAACACTTAACTGTCCAGGTCATGTTTGTGCAGGAGCAGGTCCCGGTACTGATGTACTCAGGGATCCATCCTGGTCCTCACCCACTCTGGCCTGTGCCACAATAAGGGAGGCACCATTGGGAGCCATTCAAAAGAGCATTTAAGCGCCAGCAGGCTCAAAGCTGGCACCTGCGCTGCTTAAACCTAAGATGTCACATGCCTCTCCCTCCCTGGTGCCCATTGCTGTGTTGTGGCTGCTCTCCTCTCCATACACCTGCACGCCAAGAGTGTTTGCTGAAGCTGGAGAGGCAGAGTAAGAAGCGTAGGCATAAACGCACCCCTACGTTGGAACTTTCCCTTGAGCCCTTCCCAGCAAGGGAGGATTTAATTGCCACTGTCCTCAATACCTTGGACTATATTGCTCTGAGTGCTTCCTGAGGAGGACACTCAAGAGGCTTTGAGAATATTTGAGGCTGTTGGAATATTTACTGACACCCCATGCTTCAAATCCTGAGGCAGCTGCTCTCACCGACTCATTTGGGACCCGCATCTGAAGCTGGCCCACCTTCTAGTGCCGAGACTTCCCTTGGGCCCAACAGCTCTGGTACTGACCTCAGAGCTCCTTCAAGTTATCCTGTTCTGTCAGCACTGGGTCCCTCGACGCCAAACCCTTTGGCACCAGGGGCTTTGGCTCCCCTTTGCTGCTGTATGTAGCAATATACTGCATTATACCTGGTTTATGGGCCCAGCTCAAGGGCCCCCTGGATTACCTGGGGGGACCTTCAAAGCTGGAGGATATCTGCACTGTGCCAGCACCGATGGGCACTCTGTATGCTTTTCTGGAGCAGGACTGGCTAACTCCTGCATAACATGACCCAGGGCTTTCACCAGCTCAAGAGGTGGCCCCCAGTAGACCTTAGGACTGGCTGGTCCGTATGGCCACCAGGGAGGGGGTTACCTCTGGGTAACCATGATTCTATAGAGACCTATCATTTATTCAATACATGGACTAGGTAATATATTGCCATTCCCTTTGCTACAGGTATTGAGCTGGTTGACAAGGATATATGGAGTCAACCTGCTGCCATACCACTTGTTGACCCTAAGATGTTGCATATGTACCCCGTACCAGCGATTTGGCACAAGTTCCTAATTTCTCACCCTGAACCAAATTGGCCTATAGCTGTGGTAGAGTAGTCCAAGGGGGATGGTGTAAACCATCTTCGCAGCCACCTGATAGGGAGGGCATATGGAGTGACATGCTAGGGCACAGAGTCTATTCTGCCTCATTTGGTTTTCAGGCAACTACCTCATCCTTATGGCCCCCTTTAATTACACAGTGCTGCAGGTGTTGGGCTATGAGACAGTCCAATAGGTGTTGTTTGAGCTCCCTGAAAGGGTCATGGAAAGGTTGCAACTGCAGTGGGGGGTGATTGGAATTATTCCGTCATCTCACCTGGGTCTCCTATGACATGGCAGTCTCAGGCTCACAGTATGACAGCAGGGATTACCATATGCAGACATGCATGACTCCATCCTTCAGGCCTTTCCACTGAGACCCAATATGTGGTGGAAACCAGCCCATCAATAAGGAGGGCCTTTTTGCTGTGTCTCCTAATCAAGAGCTGAGGCAGATTAAAACTGACCAAGTCTGTAGGCCTAAAGGTGCCACCTGCTGCCCCCACCTCCCTAGGGGGTTTGGGGGTCAGACCACTGAGGTTCCAGTGTTCACAGAGGGTCCCTGCGTCCCAGCCTTCTAGGCAACCCTGGGTCACATATGCACACCAGGGTTTACACAGCCACCTCCCGTCTAGTCACACCCTCTACAGGGGATGAGGTCCAGGGGATGGGGTCAACACCAGGCACCTAATCTGTCAGGGCTCCCCATGCCTAAAACATGCTTTTAACATTTCTAAAGATAATTTGGGACACTTCTGCTACAGTACTTTCAGCTCCATGCCAACCTTACCTTTTGTTTTCTAGGCTTCTGGGGCTCATCATAGCATCAACAAATTTCACCACACCCCTGGCTTGGCTTCGACTTTGGCCACTTCAGTGGTGGCTAACCCCTTGGTTTACCAGGAGCCTGGGGCTCAGGATCACTGCCCACACACGACAGTCTGGTCTGGTCAAGTCTGGTCTCCTCTGCATACAGAATATCTGCGGAGGGGTGCTTTTCACCCAACTCTGACCATAGCATCAGATGCCTCTCTCCAGGAATGGGGGCGCACTCCAAGGGTATCGCCATCAGTGGCCTTCAGTCTCTAGAGGAGTGCACTCTGCACATAAATGTACTTGCGTTCAGGGCCCTTTGATTACCCCTGAAAGCCTTCGAACCTCGGATACGACAGTCGGTTATGCTATGCACAGACAACCTTGTGACTGTGTATTATATCAACCAACAGGGAGGGACAACATCTCTCCTCCTCCTGTAAAAGTCATGCAACCTTTGGGGATGTTATGCCCGTGGCAGCACACATCAGCGAGGGAACAACGATCACACAGGTGACCCCTCAGCAGGTCTGTGACAACACTTGGGGTGCAGTCCAGCTCCCATTGAAGTCAATGGCTAAACTCCCATTGACGGTATGGAGCTGGATTGCGCCCTTGATGTTTTGTTCCTTGGTGAGCAAATGGGGCATCCAAGCTGCCTTTCTTTCTTCTCACAAGCAGGAGAGGGCAGGGGATGCCAGGGTTGCCCCATGGCCAAGGAGCTTTTCCTCTTATGCCCCTCATCCCCAAATTGCTCCAATGGTTCAGAAGTCATGGGGAGACTTTAATCCTGATTGCCCTAGACTGGCTGAGGCAATATTGGTTCCCAAAGCTCGGAGAGTTGCAAAGGGCCTCTCATTGGCTGCTCCTGGAAGTCCCGGACCTCCTTTCCCAACACAGTGGGAGTCTCTGGCAACTGAACATTCCTTCCCTGCACCTAGCAGATTGGAAACTTCACTGCTAATCACAGGGGAACTTGGTTGTTCTCAGAGGGTATGCAGCATCTTCCTGTCTAGCAGGAAACCCTCTACCAGTCTGCTGTATGGCTAAATGGCAGCATTTTGAAGTTTGGGCCTATAGTAAGGGTCTCTACCCTATAGAGGCCTCAGTCCCTAATATTTTGGGCTACATGGCATCGTTACTAGAAGAGGGAGCAGCTGTTTCTTCCGTTAAACTACACCTAGCTATTTCTAAATGCCTTTTGGGCTCCAGCCAATGGGAGCTCACTTTTTGCTAACCCCATTGTTGTCTGCTTCCTAAAAGGGGTGGTCAGGGTTTTTCACCCAGCTTGGGTTCCCTTACCTAACTGGCATTTAAACGTGGTTCTACAGGCTCTCATGAAGGATCCTTTTGAGCCTATGGCATCCATTCCCATAGACCTATCCTTTAAAATGGTACTTTCTAGTGTCAGTCACCTCTGCTAGGAGGGTGAGTTACAGACTCTCTTGTCAAACTCCATATATCAATTTCTACACTGGGAAGGTAGTCCTATGGCCACATCTGATTTTCCTACCAAAGGTGGTCTCGCAGTTCCACATTGGACATCACATATCCCTGTCGGCCGTTTTCCCACCACCTCCTTCCTCGAGAGGAGGCTTTGCACAAATTGGATGATAGAAGAGCCCTCCTTTATTACCTCAGCCACAGTAAGCAATTCCGGCTCTTGACTCACCGTTTGTTCTTTTCTGCCTAGGGCATAAGGGTTCCAGGGCATCCGAACAGTCCCTCTCTAGATGGATTAAGGCACGCATTATTAGTAGATATGAGGCTATGTATCTCCCACTCTCTGAAGGGATAAGGGCCCATTCCACAAGGTACATGGCCACATTGGTGGCAGCCTTACATCAGGTACCTCCTGGATGAGATATGCAAGACTGGAGTTTTTACTTTCATTAAGTTCTGTGCTATAGATTTAGCAACTTAGGCCCATGCCAAGATTGGCCAATTGGTATTGTCTTCCTTATTTTCTTAAAGCATTAGGGTTCATTTACTGCAACTTGCCTCCTGGTATTTCTTTCTAGTCTACCTATAATGGGACTTGGTGAGAGGGGTAGCAAAGAAGAAAGGCAAGTTTCTTATCTTTCATAATTCTTTGAGTTGTACCCTCTCACCAAATCCCAGCACCTTGTCCTTCCTCCCCATTTGCAGTAGCTATTATATAAACTGACAGGGCTGGTGGCTATTTATACACCCAGAAGATGTGACATCAGGATGGGCGGGTGTGTGTGTGTGCTTGTTATGCTCTAGGTAGACAACTAGATGACATCAAATACTTTTAAGGGGACTTGATGGGAGGGTACGACTTGAAGAAGAATCTTTACAGGCAAGCAACCTTTCTTTTCCTAAAATGTATTTGTTTAAAAAACTTTTTTGCCATTACTCCACTGAAAATCCCAGAACTATGGGTCTACAGAAAATGGAAAAATAGCTTGGACATAGAGTGAACAGGGTATGGAAAAATGATGATCAACTAAACAAGTCAATGAACCCTTGTCCTGGGTTCCTGGCCCAATATTTGTCTGTATAGCAATTGAGGTTTTTTTGTTTGATGTTTCAGGGTGGAGAAGGAGGTAGGTGGAATGGAAATGGCTCATGAGGGAATGATTTGGAGTCTGGCTTGGCATCCTCTTGGACACATTCTCTGCTCAGGATCAAATGATCACACCAGGTATTTTGAAGTATTTAAACAAACGTTTCTTTGGGGATACATACAAGTTAGAAACTGGAAAGAAACCTTTGAGATAGGAGAAGGAACAACAGATTGGAATTGTTCTTAAACAGAATAAACTGATAAAGCAAACGTGGGGACTAAGGTTGCCTGAAAGCACTGATCTTGTAATAAATAGGCGAAATTAAAGTCAAGCTACTGTTCCCTCTTGAAAGAAACCTTAAACATTTATATGGGCTTTCTTTACTCTGCAGGAACATAAAATATCTCTTGGACCCTTTCAGGGATTTTCTATGTTCCTGACAAAAAAAATTCTTCCCTCCCCAACTCTCTTCTCATGATGTAGTCTTTTTCTAAATGTCACTCACCACCCCACATAGTTGTGTAAGTATATAATGCATAGAAGTGCATATCACAGGGAAATGGTAGTACTTTGATGTCTGTTAAAACTAGGCTTGAACTGAGCAGGTAATTAAAGAGGACTGATACTCTTGTCAGCCTTGTCAATACAGAGAATTCTCCAGTTCTCCAAGCCATTTTTGTTATTTTGGGGAGTTGAGACAAACTTGTTGTTAGTTGCTTATATTGCAGTAATGCCACCATCATGGATCATTGTACTAGGTACTGTACAAACACATAACACAAAGATAGTCCTTGCCCCAAAGACCTTGTCGTATAAATCCCCTCAAAGCCCAAATTGTCAAAATGGCCACATGGAACCATGTACCACAGTTTTGCCATATCTGTTGTGCCTTCCCATTTTGTGATTTTTAAATATAATTCCATGATCTTAGACAGCAGAAGAGATGTGCAAAGTCTATCAAACATCCGTTGGTATTGCTACCTTCTATGTAGATGGTTTTACCCCACTTGGGGTTACAATCCATAGCTTGGGAACTTGTGCTATAGAATCATAGGGTGAAAACAGGCATGCATGTAACTCTGTTTTAACACCACTTTAACATTTTTTATGCATGTTGCAGGGCTGTATTGGCACCCTATGCAGTACTGCAACATGCATAAGAAATGTTAAAGTGGTGTTAAAGCAGAGTTAAGGTGCATGTCTGTTTTCACCCATAGTTCCCACATGAGCCTAAAGCAGTGACTTTCAAACTTTTTTGAAATTTTAGAACTCGTCTGCGTTGTTTTTATGCCATGGACACCCCACCCCACCCCCCCAAAGCCAGTAAAATAGGGTTCCACAGTTTCAAAAAGTTTGAAAGTCACTGCTTTAGGCTCTCATGGGAACTGTGGCTACCACTGGCTCCACCCACTCCCTCTTGGAAACTGAGGGGGTGGGGTTAAGGACCGCACCAGGCTGTTGCTGTTCCTGCCCCCACCTACTTTCCTCCCCTGTTGGTCTGGAGTGGGGAGAGTCACCACCTGGAGGCGAATCACAGTGGCTGGGGTCCTCCATAGAAATTCAGCCACTGACTTCTCAGCCCTTCCCCTCATCCCTCACCTCGCCTGCACTGATGTGCTGGAGGTGGTGGAACTGCCCTCCCAAGCAGAGGAGCAGTCAGGCTCCAAATATCTCCCAATCCCCCCTCAGCTGCACAGAGGCAGTATTACTGATCTTCAGTGCTGTTGCCTCTGGCTAGGGCTCTGGCAGACCTCTGTCCCCAACACCTCCGCCCTTAAAGAGGAGAGAATGAATGTTTTTTGTCAGTAACTAAAGTGAAACACGAGAGTCAAATCGCAACATTTCAAAAATAGTTGTGGGGTTGTTTTTTTTAAATGTATCTGCCATTACCAATGCCACGGAATCCCTAGCAACCATTTGCTGAACCCCAGGGTTCCACAGAACACAGTTTGAAAAACTCTGGCCTAAAGGGGTGTATTTGTGGGTACATAGTTGCACAGACAATAAAATGTAAGCCACAGAGAGACAGTTGGTAGTGAATACTAGAATTCACAACTTTGACCTCAAAACAGGTTTGTTGCTTATGTAAGCCACACTGTGTCTCCTGCTTATGCCGTATCCAGTGGAGCCAGGTGCACAAGAGTGAATGGGTGCTATGTATCTGCTTCAATCCTCTCCTACCAGGCAGGTGGTGAATGGTTGAGGCTCCAGCCAATCCAAAGCAATGGGGGAGCAATCAAGACAAACAGATTTTGGGAGCAAGGTGGGAGGAGGGGGTAAGTTAGAAGGTTTTGTTGCCATTGGAAGCAGCCAGCAGTGGAGGCTACGCACTCAGTTGGCAGGTGGTGGCTAGAGTGGGAAGCTTTGAGCTTTGATGGTTGGCAGATGTCGGAACGGGATAAAACGGGTTGTTAGGCATTATATGCATGTAGTTTGCATTAGGAGGCAGTTGCCTTTGGTTTTGGCTTGGGGTTTGCCTATTAATAAGCTGTGGGCTTGACCTACATAAGCTGTAAAGCATGCAACGCTATGGTTTCATTTTGACAGCAAATTCTGGACTCGAAATCGACCTGGAGATAAAATGCGTGATCGTTACAACCTGAACCTGCTGCCAGGAATGTCAGAGGATGGAGTGGAATATGGTAAAGATTTAGGCATGCATACAAAAGAACAAAGGGTTGATGTCAGGAGCAAACCCATTTAGCCATAGTTCTAATTCAGGCTGAGTGACATGGTGAAATTCAACTGCACTCTACAGAGGATGTGATCCATGGGATTCTCTCTCATTCATCATGAGATCTCGACTTGCCATCCCAGTGCTGGGTTTTCTTTTGCTCTGAGCCTCCAGGATGTAGGAGTAGTTCTGTCAATCAGAGGAAGAAGACTTGCTTCCTTTCTGCTGTGGGAAATTTTCCTTTTGAGAACGTCATCAGGCTAACCTTAAGTTCTTACTTGTATCTGATGTTCTTTGAGATGGCTCTGTGCATCCCCACATCCCGTCAACTGTCCCCTTTAACTCTGAGGCCTAGTAGGGGTTTGGGGCTACAGGTTAGTGGCTGGAAAGGAAGTGAGAAGAGAGGAACAGCCCTGCCTCCTTTTTAATAGCTTGCATTATGCAGTCAGCACCACCACGCTGAGGGAGGTGGGGGAACAAGGAACTAGTCTGATGGCTGTCTCCAGAAAAATGTTCCCAACTGGTTGGTCTGTGCAGGCAGAATCCCACTAGTAGGAGTGCACAGAGCCATCTCAAATGTGTAAGCAATGTTCATACCTCCCATTGTCCTGAGCTACTGAGCAGAGGAAACTCTTAAACGTTTAGATTTGATTCAAAATTTCTTCATCTTAAACCTTTTTTCTCCTTGTAAGCATTTTTCTTGGCAGTTTTATGTCTTTCAGCATTGTCTAGTTCCACAGTGTTGCAGCATAGGGTGTTTCTCGTTCTTTTGTTCAGCTCATTGGTTATGCAGTCTTTTCTGTGTCTGAATTTTTTTAGTTTAGAATTTCCTATGAATTCTCTTTTTACTATATTTATTATAGTCTAGTTAGAGGATGTAGTTGCTGTGTTGGTCCTGAGCGTAGTAGATGGAGACCAAGTAGTTCAGATGATATCTTTTATTGGACCAACTTTTGTTGGTGAGGGTATGCAGGCTTTTGAGCCACATAGGGCTCTTTATCAGACTACTGATGAAAAGCCTGATGTAGAGCCCTGTGTAGCTTGAAAGCGCTTATACCTTCACCAACAAAAGTTGGTTCAATATAAGATTTTATCTGAGCTACTTTGTCTTTATCTATCTATTATAGTACAGCAGGGAGGGTGGGGTGGGAGAAGGCATGTTTCCTTTCCCCAGCCTGTCTCAGAAGCAGTGTTACTGAAAGGATGACTGTCCCCGTCTTTTGTTCTGATTTTTAGCTCCAGTTTAATATCTTGCTGTTCAAGAAAAATATAAGCTGCAGCCCAGAAGATGTGAAATATGTAAAGACTGTGTGGAAAAAAAATAACAGAAAAGCAACTTCCAGAAAACCTTAGCAGATATCTTTGTTGGCATATCCTAGCAGATAATCCTTGCTGATATCACTTGTTTTTCCATTTCTAGATGACCTTGAACCCAACAGTCTTGCAGTGATTCCAGGGATGGGAATACCCGAGCAACTAAAACTAGCCATGGAGCAAGAGCAGATGGGTAAGAGAGAAATAACACATAGGGGCTTATTTTCCTGTACTGCACAGAAGCTGGCTGGTTTCTTCTCACACCTTACATTTGTCTTAGTGTCGTGGATGTTTGACTGAGATTTTATTTCCACATTGAACCTTTCTGAAATTCTGTATGGTGCATGTTTCCAACATAAGGGGGGATTAGAGAGGGTTCGCTGACCTCTTGTTTATGCGGACACTAAACAAACTAACCAGATTTCTTCATCCTGTTATGTTGTGTTCCGTTGTCCTTCATATTAAAGGAAAAGATGAGTCGAATGAAATTGAAATGACAATCCCAGGGCTGGACTGGGGAATGGAAGAGGTCATGCAAAAGGACCAAAAGAAAGTGCCACAAAAAAAAGTGCCGTATGCAAAGCCAATCCCAGCCCAGTTTCAACAGGTCAGTAGGGTCATGATGGAAAATAATACGCTCTCTAAACATTTTAGCCCAATTATAAGAGGCCTGTGCCTGATAAAATAGTCTAAGTCCACCAGTTTCTACAGGGCGGTTACTAATGCTACACAACACACCAGACTAATCCCCCTTGAGAGCTCTTAAAGGAGGATCAGATGTTTGGCTAAATCATCTAATTCCACCACTGTACCTAAGAACAGAGTTTTGTATATGTCCCACACAGCCCAGTTTCCTCAGCTCAGTAGCTGAAATAGACTAAGGCATCAGATATGTGCTGCTAATCTATCCTGCTTTAGGTCTTTTCCCAACCCACAAAAATAATATGCAAGTCTTGTTCAGTGTATTTAGACCACAACATTTTGACTATGTATCCTCACTGTATTTTTCAGGCTTGGATGCAGAATAAGGTTCCCATTCCTGCCCCACCTGAGCCATTGAATGACAGAAAGGAAGATCTTAAACTGGAGGAGAAAAAGAAGTCACAGGCTGAGATTGAGCAGGAAATGGCAGCACTTCAGTACACCAACCCACAGCTCTTGGAGGTATGTAAGGAAAGTTACATTTCAGCCTATATCAACTGATAAAGTCTAGTTGAGCTAGGCATCCCTGTAAATTAAGTAGAAGAACGCAAAGTTCATCATAGACATAAAGAAAGCAGCACTTGAGTGAGATGATGTGAATATACAATACAATTTGTATAGGCCATCAAAATACCATTTCATTGTCGGGGATATATTAAAGAAATTTGCTGGAATCTTGTTGAAAACTAAATGGGATAAGTAAACACGGAATATCACCACCAAACTGAGCTTACTGTTGTTTCCTTCCTCCTTAGTAATGTTTAACTGGACAGTGTGTGGCTGTATGCTGACCAGTGATATGCTGAAATTCCAGTTCTCTCACCATGCTGCATTCTAGCCCTTTTTAATGTTTTTTTTCAGTTGATTAAAGTGTAATGCTTTGTTCGGAGTCCATTTATTCCCCAAACTAAGATGATAGTTCCTTGACGTAAGTAGATCCCCATATGTATGTCTTTTAAAAGCTTTATAATTGTTTTTGACAGCAACTAAAGATAGAGAGACTTGCACAGAAGCAAGCCGAGCAAAGCCAGCAGCAGCCACCGCCTCCAGGAGGTCCTCTGCATGGACCCCAGCCTTTCCCAGGACAAGGCCCAATGTCACAGATGCCTCAAGGATTTCAGCAGTCACATCCCTCTCAGCAGATGCCAATGAATATGTCTCAGATGGGACCCCCTGGACCACAAGGACAATTCAGACCTCCAGGACCCCAAGGACAGATGGGGCCTCAAGGGCCTCCTTTACATCAAGGTGGTGGAGGCCCACAAGGGTTCATGGGACCACAAGGACCTCCACAAGGACTGCCACGACCTCAGGATTTACATGGGCATCAAGGAATGCAGAGACATCCTGGCCCACATGGGCCAATGGGGCCTCCAGGGCCACCAGGCCCACAGGGTAATTCTGGACCACAGGGTCATTTAGGCCCACAAGGTCCACCAGGCCCTCAAACTCATTTAGGACCACAAGGACCACCTGGCCCACAAGGCCATTTAGGTCCTCAAGGGCCACCTGGTGGTCAGGGATTACAGGGGCCACCTGGTCCAAGAGGGATGCAAGGTCCACCTCTTCCTCATGGAATGCAAGGGGGTCAAGGCATGCAGAGTCCTGTATCTCAAGGACCTTTGATGGGACTTAATCCAAGAGGGATGCAGGGTCCAGCAGGGCCCCGAGACAACCAGGGACCTGGTCCACAGGGGATGATGATGGGTCATCCACCACAAGAAATGAGAGGACCTCATGGTTTATTGGGACATGGTCCTCAGGAGATGAGGGGCCTACAAGGACCCCCACCTCAGGGTTCAATGTTGGGACCGCCACAGGAATTACGTGGGCCACCAGGTGCACAAGGCCAGCAAGGACCTCCACAAGGCTCTATGGTAGGGCCTCAAGGAAACATGCAGGGTCCACCAGGACCTCAGGGACAGCAGAATCCTTCAAGGGGTCCACATCCTTCCCAGGGCCCACTACCTTTCCAGCAGCAGAAAACTCCCTTGCTTGGTGATGGGCCTCGTGCCCCATTTGGTCAGGTATGTCTGAACATGTTGAATTCTGGGATAACTGTGCTTTGTAGTACTGTATATGTCAGTAAAGGAATAAGATCCTCCACGGTACAGGGAAGTCGATGAAATGAACTACATCTTAATCTTAAAGAAAAGTGAATTTACCATGTAAAATTCATAAGAGCAAAATCATGAAAAGTGATGAAGTTAAGGCAAGTGGCAGATGCATATCTCATGGTCAGCAGCACTCTTAGCATATGGCCAGATGTTCTTAAAATAGACTTATGGCCACAAAATTCATTAACAAAAGGTTATAGACATGTATCTAAGTTACAGGAATATTTTAGGATGTATTGGTTTTCTTTGTGACACAATACAAGTATATAAATGTGTCGCTACTTGGTTTTGTAAGGAGACAATTCTAAAGTTGCATGTGGTGTTTTCACTTCGATAGTACCTGACTTGAGCATTTTCTTATTTATATGGAATTTTATGGTGTTTCTCTTTATTTTGAAAGAGAACATCTAAAGTAGTAACTTTGTTTACCTAGATAACTTGCTACAAAGCATAAAAAAATCAAAATTAAGTAGGTTTTCCACGAGACCACAATGAAAATGGTATGCGACATGCACTTAGTTATCAGCAAAACAGTTCCCAAATGGCTCATGTGGAAAAATGTTATGTGAAGGAAGTTGAGGAGTTCATGTATTAAACTTTTTAATTTGACTTTGTGTATTGTATGTAAGCAGTAGAAAATGTGAAGATATAATGTACTTAAGCTGTATTGTACTACAAGATTATCATTGCATAATTTGGGATGACTGTATTACTTCCAAGTGGAAATGACAGAGAAATGCCAACAAAAAGTATACACCACTATCATGTGTGTGGGTTATTTATTGCATGCTTTACTGAAAATCTATTTTAGAAATATCTTAATTAAAAAAACAACTAGTTATTGGTTGTTTCCCTCTGCCTATACAGCCACAATGCCTTATTACCATTAATGTATATTGTATTAGACTTCATAAGAATAGAAATTATAACTAATTCACTTGAGATGCCACTATTTTTAAAAAAGATTATAAACAGGCCCAGATCAGAGTAACCTCTCTTCCACCCCACCCTCCCCAAAAGAACCAACTCTCCTACACCATTCCCACTCCCCTGCCTATAATTTAGGGGAATCCCCTCTCCCACCCCTAAATCTCTCTACCCATTCTATACTCTCACACACTGAGGAACCATAACCAACTCCATATCCTTCCCCCTCTCAACTATTCCCTTAAACCCCCACCCACCCTAAACACTCTTCCAAACCTGTATCCCCCTCACTGAAGAACTGTCCCCAACTCCACCCTCCCATTCACCCCCACGATACAAATGAGAACCATCCACATCTTGCAAAGATTTCTGCTCCCCTCCATTACAATAGAATAACACAAATCCCTTTCTACAAAATATCTGTATAATCCCCTACAGCCACTACCAGCCATTTAATGGTCACCCAATGGCTAGTGCACTGCCCTTTCGACAGCCACCTTCAGGACTGATGGTAGTAGATAACAGGCAGGGCTAGGGATGGTGACTCAGCCTGCCCTGCCCCAGCAGCTAGCAGTCCCTGGCAGGGCTCCCTTTCCTCTGCAGTGCTGGCGGCAAAGATTGCTTCCCTTCAATTGGGGCAGCTGCTTATTCAGGATATTTTTTACATCACCTAAGGCATACCAATAAAGAGGTTCCTACTGTACTAGACTCAAGTGACTGCAGTATCAAGGAATATTTCTTTAGTTAATATCTAGCAAATGTAATATACATTGAGTGTTGTTACATTATTGTTATAATGCTGAGAGCAGAAAAATGTGTAGGACAGCTGGAAATTGCATAACCTCACCTCTTACGTTACATTTACAGGATGGACAAAACCCAGGCCCCCCACCATTGATACCAGGACTGGGGCAGCAGGGAGGGCAAGGGCGTCTTGGCCCTCACAACCAAGGGCCTGGCCCTAATAAAGGTAACTAAACACTGTACTCAGTATAAAAGGCCACAATCTTTCGCATAATGATGACAAAATAGGCTTTACAGAGGAAAGGGGCATCTTCAGTTCTGCATAAGCAATAGATTCTAAAATGTTAAATTCTGATTTTCCATGCATCCAGAAATGCTCCCACCTCCTAACAGGTTTGGAGGCTGCACATGTTTTTTATTTCCACTGCTGTTGGATATTAAGCCACGTGTCCTGTCTTCATTACTCACCTCAAACTTGTATTGGTAGCTGGAGTAATATATGATAGTTTTGGTTTTTATGTATAAGAAAGCTGACAATTTGGATCATAAACCTGAAATAGAGATGGGAATTGCTACAGTCAGAACAACAGGAAATGAAGGCATGAATAAGGATTTTAGTAAAAATATGTATGGTTAGTGTTACAGAGAAGGGTGATACGTAGGTTTGCACATACAGTAAGGAGTCAGGGAATTCAGGGACAAGGGGTAGACTATGGGTGATTTCAGACGTTACGTGAACACGGTGAACCACGGTGAATACCCACCTGTGGTCACCATGTCCCGTACGTCCTGTCTCTTATACACATCTAGATGTGTATAAGAGACAGGGCGGGGTGCGTGGAGGGGGCGGGGCCGCGCGGCCACATCTGTCTCTTATACACATCTAGATGTGTATAAGAGACAGGCGTGGAGGGGGCGGGGCCGCGCGGCCACACGTTGCGCCGCGCGGCCCCGGCCCCTCCCACTTTCCCCGCCGGGATCCCCCCGGCACGTCTGTTGTGCTGTTACGGGGTGACCCCGGCGGGGAACGAAGCCGTTGGTGCCGGTACGGGGCCAACGGCCCGCGTATCGTCTGAAAATATCCAATGTCCTCAGTAGTGGTGACAAATAGAAGGTCTTAGACCACTTTCAAACATGCCCCCCCCGCGCGTGCATATTTGGGCTGGGGTGAGATGCGCAGCCCAAATAAGTGCAGGGATTGGCCGTTCTGAAAAGAGCCCCCCCCCCCGCACAGTTTTGCTGGCAGACGCGCAGGGATGCAGAGCAGGAAATCGAGCTCTGCATCCTGCGCATCTACCAGCAAAGCCACGCGGGTGTGTATGTGTGTGTCTCTTTCAGACCGGCTGATCCTGGCGCATATTCGGGCTGCGCATTTCTCCCCCGCAGCCCACGTATGCGCAGGGGAGCCATGTCTGAAAGTGGCCTCTGTTGTGAACAAGCTAAAGGAAGTGGGGCTGTGCTTGAATATGCTTCACGTGCATCTCTTGAGCAAGAGTCTCTGAGACATTTATGAGGAGGTTGAAATGAAGCTCAGAGTTTACTTGATCATGACAAGCAGAGATTGCAGACAGGGAGGAGTCAGTGTTTTAGAGCTAGATTATAATACCCTTACTCTGACTCAACACTTACTACTACTTTGAGTGGCTCCATGATTCTCACCAATGGGATCAGGTGACCACATATCTGACATCGGATATGCTTGTCTCTTTAAGAGCAGTCCCTAAAGTTCCAGATAGAAGGCATTCTGGAAGTCCTGCTCACCCCCTCCCTGACTCCCCTCCCTCAGGAGAGACTGGAAGTATATAAGGAGGAGCTGGAGCCTATCCCACCAGTTCCTTTTACCATGCTGGTAGTAGGAATGCTTGCTCTCGATCTCTTGAGGGGTGGGGGGAAACAAACCCAAACTATTTAACAGTCTTAGTGAACATAGTTTTTCTATTTTAGTGTAAATAATTTTTCTTAGATAGCTAGTTTGCCTCAGCTTCTGTTTCCCGCCTTGTATGGTGGCATAGCCTGCCAGAAGGCAAGGGTTTAAGCGCTTTGCCTCCTGCGCCTCACCAATCCTGATCTCTGATAGGCATGACCGCTGCTTCCTGTGTTTAGGAGGACACAACACTAGAGCCTGCCTGGCCTGTCAAGGCCTCTCTTCTAGAGCACTCAATGACCACAGGAGATGCCTCAACACACACATGGAGACAGCTCTTCAGCTGCCTGGTAATTGCTCCCCCTCTAAGGCAGCACCGACAAAATCAAAGAAGCACGATAAGCCTTGAGATTCTGTAAAGCCTGAAAAATAGCAGAGGAACATACAACTTGAGCCCACACAGAGTACTTTTTTCCAGGCTCAGCCCAATGACCTGGGACTTATAAATCAGGTGGCTGCTGTAGCAGAAACCCCACAAACTCCTAGGGATTTTGATCTGCTTACCAAGCTCATTGAGGGGGATCTTATTCAAAATATGGAGATCTCCACGGACTTTCTAAGGGACTTGCTACCAAAGCCAGAGGAGCCAGGTTCGAGCGAGCCTCAACGCTCATGGAGCCCGAGGAAGCAGCCGTGCAAGTCAAAGCAGCACCGTACTCCCTCTACCTCTTCATCTGGGGAATCCCCAGTTAGATCCCTGGCACCGCATGTCATATCTCCACACTGCCACTGAAGCAGCCAGCGCCAATCTTCCCACCTGTACAGGTAGATGAGAATCCCCCACTTAGGAAACCAGAACATTTCCCCCACACGGAATCCCCTACACAGAACGATCTCCTGGCAGAGCATCGTTATCTGGCACTGCAACATTGCTACCTGGACACACACACACACACACACACACACACACTCGCTTGGGCACTACAGTACTGGGATACTTACTTCAGTGCCCCACTGCTGCACTACCCCCATCTAAGCTATAGGTGGGACTGGGGACCTCACAACTGTCCTGTAATCAGTAATCCCTGATGCAGGGATTTTGGCCATGATCCAGAAGGCTATCCTTTTACTTCCCCAGATCCTTGGGGCAGGAAATCTTGGCCAAATACTTACCTCCAGCAATCTGAAGGCTCCAGGTATTCTCCAGATCCATCATCACCACCAGAGCACAAAGAGCACTCTCAAAAGGTGCCACCACCATCGTAGAAGTCATACCTCCCATTCCAACTTTCCCTCCACTAAGGAGGGATGCCGTTTGGACATTCCTGGTCAAACGTCACTCTCAGCATTCACATTAACTCTGAGGACCTCCAACTATGCAGCTACCATGGCCACATATCAGCATGCCTTATGGAGCAAGGTCTCTGAGGCAACAATGCAGACAGAGTTGCAGGCGTACAAATGGAGAGCACTCAGTTGGCCCAGTACCAGCTAGCAATGCACATTGCAGATAGCACAATTAGAGGAGTCATCACTACAAGACAACATGCTTAGCTCCGCTAAAGGACAGCCTTGACGTCGGAAAACAAGGCCAGATTGGAAGACCTACTGTTTGATGGTGAGGAGTTATTTTCGAAACTAACAGATAAAACCTTCCAAAAAATCAGAGACGTGCCAAACAGCTAGAGCCCAAGGCGTCATGCATCAAACATCTAAAAGGCCATGCAAATCATCAGCATCCTTGACCTATTATATGCAACATCAATCCTCCTTCCACGCTAGGTGGTTTGTACAACAGCAGCAACCCTATCAATATGAAATCAACCACAGGCGTTTTCCCAAACCTGGACCAAAACAGAGAAGCTCAAGCTCGACTCAGGGGTCCATGCCTCGGTCGAGGGTTTGATCATTTTTGATCAAAATGCAGGATCAGGCCCTCAAAATCCACACTTAGTCCAAGGAATCAACTCAAACAGTTTTTCATTACACATTAACAGCCTGGAGCCCTTCTGACTCCATATCACAGTCTTGTCTCAGGCTAGTATGGCCAGGTCAAAGTCATTTATTGTTTCAGCAGTATGCTATAACAAATTTTAAAAAGAATAAATAAGTAAATAAATAAACAATAATAATCAAATAAAAACAGTAATAATAACCACAGACACAGGGTGAAAAATTTGAGTTGGAATAAATACCACTACTGGAGAAAGGCGTCCGGCTAACAAATAATAATAAACCTTGTTCCGTTTGTACAGAGTCACTCACTGGCCAGAAGCCTTCATTCTTTTCTCAACTAGAAGAAGAAAATAGGCAATAGCTTTTGTTCGCTCCTCATCGGTTGCTGTAGTCAGCATTTCCATTTTCCAGTCCAAAGATAAAATGTCATTTTTAAAAAGAGGATCCAACCAAATCTGAGATCTTCATAAAGAGGACATATAAAGATAACATGTAACAAGGAATCTATTTCATATAAATAATGTTGACAGCTTCTATTTTCACGAGGAATTCCTGCTATTCTACCTTTAACTACTTCAGTGTCAAATAACTCAAAGCATAAGAGTGTCACCATCTGCCTAATCCTTGCATATATATAAGATATTGCTCAAGGGAAAAGGATGACTTAACTAGCGGGTACCTCAATGCAACTTCATTCCCTCGCAGAGCCTCCATATCTTTCTTTTGGCAAATTCTCTTATTCTAAAATTGATTTTTTCTTTTGTAATTTTACTATCTGTTAGATCATCGGAATCCATTGGAAAGGCCAATTCCAGGGCCAGCTTCCGAATGGTTTTTAACCAGTTATATTGAATAGTCCCCAATTGCTGTTTTTGCTCAGCTTATAAACCAGGGGAGAAACTCTCCCCTGGGCCAACTTGTGCCAGAACAGTAGTGCTCTAAGGTTTAACAAAGAGCCCACTGATATAATTCCTGTTTCTGCTCGCATCATAGGGTATTTTCAGACGTTACGAGATCACAGTGAACCACGGTCAGTACCCACATGGGGCCAAAGCACCCTGAACGTCTGTTGGCGGCCGCCAGATGTTCACCACAGCCAATTCCCACATGGGGTCACTTTCAACCACGNTGAACCACGGTCAGTACCCACATGGGGCCAAAGTACCCTGAACGTCTGTTGGCGGCCGCCAGATGTTCACCACAGCCAATTCCCACATGGGGTCACTTTCAACCACGCTTCCGGGGCTCCCCGCCAGACAATCGCCGCAAGCGTGGTCAAAGAGACGGAGGAAGTGATTTTGAGGAATCTCGAGCTTTTTTGTATATCCTAGAAAGGTTATTTCAGCCCCATACAGCAACAGTGAGAGCGATTTAGTTGTATATATATCGAATAATTGCTCTACTGATACTGAAGGAGAAGCATAGTATAGTCTTAATATGCAAGCTACCGATTGCATTGCTTTGGCCGCCAGAATCTCATTGTGTCTCCTCCAAGTTCTAGCAGATGTAAATGTTAAGCCCAGGTACGTGTAAAAAGTGGTCTGGGCTACTTCCTGTACACCAATCGTCCATTTATGCTTGGGGACAGGGGTGCCCAGACAGACCACTCGCAGATCACTGAATATTAGACCCTCACAGATCACTGAAGAACAGTGGGTCCTATATTATACTGAAATTTTCCAAAATGCGGCCCTTACAAATGCTGAACAAGAAATCAGCTTACCATGCGATACACAAAACAGAGGTTTCCTTCAATTTTGAGGTTACAGAAAGGGAAGTATTTGACGCTATTAAACTGCAGTTAGGTAAGGCACTAGTGGATCTTATTCCCCCTGAATTGTTTAAAAATTTTGCAGCCTGGTAGGCTCCAATTCTAGCAAAATTATTTACAGCAGTAAACTCAGCAAAGTTGATTCTGAAAACCTGGACAGTGGCAGTAATCGTCCCAATATTTAAGAAAGGAGACCCAAACGATCCTGCATGTTACAGGCTGATCAGCCTTCTGCCAGTAATTAGCAAATTATATGCACTGGGTCTTTTGAGAGCTTTAGAATCTTGCTTTCTTTCACATTCACTATTAGACGATGAGTTTTAGGTTTTAGGCAGGGGAAATCAACTATAGATAACTGCTTCATCCTCATGCACCTTATAGATAAATATGTGTATTTGTGAAGGGGAAGAATTTATTTGGCATTTATCGATCTAGCCAAAGCTTTTGATTCTGTGCCTAGAAATCTGCTTTGGCTGAAATTAGCCAAAATGGGAATTCTTTCCCACTTATTAGATCTAATAATGAAGTTGCATGAAAATACAAGAGCGGTTGTCAGAATGGATACTAAGGGTAGAAGTACCAAACCCTTTATACAGCAACAAGGTGTTAGGCAAGGGTGCTTGTTAGCCCCATTGCTATTCAATCTTTTAATAAACGATTTGGTTCCCTTGATATCCCAGGCTAATATCACCCCTCCACAAATTAAAGAAAGACAGATATCTGTTCTGTCACAAACAAAGAAAGGACTGAAGTATTGTCTGAATTCCTTGAATTCTTTTTGTATTAGAAATTCATTAGTGATTAACACTAATAAGTCCAAGGTGGTATGGCCAGGTCATCAGCCTCTGGCATAACAACAACCCCCCCCCCCCCAAGTCGTTACAGCCAGGAGTTCAACTTCTGGCTGTGCTCAGTCCTACAGCAACATCCCAGCTTATCTGCAGTTCCTGGAAGCTGTTCTCCTTGTCTCCAGAGGTCAGAGGCTTTCTTCCACATTGGTCTCCTCTCAGTCAGACTCCTCAGCAACTCCTCACTATCTTGAGCCTTCAGGCTTCACAGTGTAGGTCCATGCTCCTGTTGGAACTAACCACAGGCTCAGAGCCACCAGCAGGTCTCCTCTGCCTTGTAAACCTAAGGATAAACTGCCAGCCACAGCAGAGAGAGCTCCTTCCTCTGCTGAGTCCAGAAGCAGACTGACTCTGAGCTGTCTGCTTCCTCTCTTATAAAGCCAGAGTGGGTGTGGCCAAGCCTCTGGCACTTCCAGGTTTAACGAGCCAGGTGTCTCCCACTCTCTAATCACTCTGCAATTAGGCTTCTTGCAGGCTGGCTCTGCCAAGCCTCTTTTACTTACTCTGCAGCGTGCCTCTTGCACATGTGCACTTAAACATGCAGGCTACACAGCACTGCTCTTCCAAAGAAAGCGTCCTGACGTTCTGCAAGGTAACTGAAACTGTTTATATTCTCCCATAGGTGAGAATCAGAGCCACTCAAAGAAGAAATAAAGGTTACTTATTGTAACTTAGTTCTTTGAAATGGCTCCATGCATTCTCACCACCCACCCGCTGTTCCCTCAGCTGGATTCCTTATAAGCTATACTGCCAGCTGGGGTTTTGGGGAACTGGTAGGATAGGGTCCACCACCTCCTTATATACTCCCCGCCTCTCCTGAGGGGAGGGGAGTCAGTGAGGGGGTGAGCCTACTATCTGGAAGCTTAGGGACTGCTCTTAAAGAGACGAGCATATCCGATGCCAGACACGTGGTCATGCGATCCCATAGGTGAGAATGCACGGAGCCATCTTGAAGAACCAAGTTACGGTAAGTAACCTTTATTTCATGAATAGTCCTATCCACTTCACTGAAATTATTTATAAGGGACTGAAGCTGGTAGCGTAACTAAGAAAGCATTGTCAGGCTCAGATTCTGGTCCTGATCTGTTGCTTATTGGCTGGCAATGCTGTGTGTCTTTCCTCATATCATTTTAACAGTTGTCTTACTGGCAACTAAAAAGGTTCCAAAGAGGATTGCATCAATTTGACTCCTTTAGATAGTTAGGTTAGGCATATGCAATGGAATTTCCTTGTAGCTTTGATAGGAACATGGAGGAATCCTTTCTCCCCAAAAATAACTGTCTTGACTTTAATGTGTGGGTGTTTTTCATAAACCATGAAAGCTCTAAGATTTGCACAGGATACTTTGGATTTTTTAGGAAACACCACAGAAATTTACTCTGTCTCCATTCAGGTGACTCTCGTGGCCCACCAAATCATCACATGGGCCCTCTCTCAGAAAGAAGGCATGACCAGAACAGTGGTGGTCCAGATCACGGTCCTGATAGAGGCCCATTCCGAGGTGGCCAAGAGTGGGGTGACGGAAGGGACAACAGGGGCATGCCTGATAGACGAGGGCCTCATCCAGAGTTCCATGATGACTTTGATCGACCAGATGAGTTTCGTGATGATTTCCATCCAGACAAGCGATTTGGACACCGGTTACGCGAGTTTGAGGGGCGGGGAGGCCCCTCACCAAAAGACGAGAAATGGAGACGCGGTGGCCCAGGACCTCCTTTTCCCCCTGATCACAGGGAATTCAGTGAGGGAGATGGCCGGGGCCCAAATCGTGGACCTCCTGGGTCTTGGGAAGGACGAAGACCTTCCGATGAGAGATTTCCACGGGAACCTGAGGATGCACGATACCGGGGAAGACGGGATGAGAGGTAAGAATAAGTCTAGTCGCTGCTACTTAAGTAAAGTTAACTGAAAGGGAATCTTTATCCATGTGTTGTATTTGATAAATCTAGTTGGTTTCAGATATGTAAACTGCAAAGCAATAATGAAATTTTCATAAATCAGAGTCCATAAAATCATTTTGTATTAGAAGAAAATTGGAAATTGTTCATTGCACACAACTATTGCCTTGTCTGCATACAGTCAGTAAAGAGAAGGGAGTTGTATGGAGGTGACTGAGCAATGCAGGATGAAAATTTGAGATCATATTCCTGAAGATCCACAGGAAATACGTAAAACAGTCTAAAAATGGAAATTGATATTTTGTCTCTAGACAAATATAACTGAGTACGATGCAACATATTACATATAGAAGGAATAGTAAAGTTTTGATTCCAAGTGAAAAGGACAGAATCACTCAGTATGTTGGACTCTCAAAACCATCTTCTTGTGTTTTACTCTTGGGAGTCTTATTTTTGTGTCACTCCTATGGGAAAACACAAACAAAATAATCTAGTTTTCCCAGCAATACTCATCTCATCATGCAACATTTTTCCCTGACTAAAACTTGGTAGGGGCAAATTCTGCACGTTGTTAAATTGTAAATGTGGAGCAACTTCTTTGAAGTCAGTGAGGTTACGAATGTGATTTACTCCGCATTTACACCAGTGTAACTGAGGGCACAATTTGGCCTCAGGTATTTAAGTCTATCTCCTTCTGTCTCTAACCTGTTACATACATGTGTGTGTGTGTAATATTTTGCTGTCTAAATATAAATTATAATCTTCTCTATTTTAGGTGACTTTCTTGCTCATTTTCTTATTCCTTTACTTCAGATCTGTGCAGCTCTCTTTTCAGCTATGTGCCACCTAACTGTAAAATGTATCTTCATTCTGTTTGAAATGTATGAAAGAAGTTTAACAATAAGTAACAAAGGTAATATCTAAACACCTCTAAAAAGAAAGAGAGAGAAAATGAGAATAACTAGAGACAGCTCCTCACTTGAATCACAAGGGCTGCATCATAGGTTTCTGAAAGAGATGGCAGATGCAACAAAAATAATTTATTTCAAAGCAAGTGTCTAAAGTCTGGGGAGAAGCTAATGTAACAGTTTGATTTCAAAAGGGATCCAAAGAAAAGCCAAGGAAATTAATTATACTTGTAACATTGATGTTTGTACTGAGAGAGAGTAGATTGTTATGGAACTAGTGTATAAATAAGAGAAGCTTTGTACAGGTTTGTTATGGAGTCAGCACTGAGCTACAGGAGAAGGATAATGCTTAACCAACTTAACAAATTTGAGCAAGAAAGAGGATGAAAGAGACACCTTTTGGAGAATTTGAGGAGTGATCCCATTCCTGCAACTGGCTTTGTCCAGTGTATAAACACTATGACTGATGTGATTAAGCATGAGTGGGTCTCTGTGTGTGTACAATAATATAATTTCCTGTCCTTTTCATCCCTGTCCTGTTTCTGCTTCTCTTGTGCACATAACATGACACTGCAGTTACAGGCTGCTGCAGAGACTGCCAATTCCTGCCTTTTAGTCTGCATACTGTAAAATTCTGTAAATTAAGTTCCTGTATCTCTCAAAAGATTATATGAACCCATTCAGTCAAGAACTGAATTCTAGACCATTCTTGTATGCTAGAGATATGAAAAACAGAAATCTAAGTCCAAAATTTGGGATTATTTCAAAAGATCTTTTAGATTGAACCCTCTGGCCATTAAATTGCCTGACAAACAGTGTGGCAGTGATCCCAGCAGCCGTTTGATGTTGTGTTGTGATCTCACAAGCTACGCAAGGTCAGATTGGGTCAACATTTATGTAGATCTCCAGAGAACACCTGGGATTGGTCTGCATTAGTGAACTGTACTATTTCAAAATTAAACACTTCTGTTAAGTGGTCATTTGTTCATTAAACGTTCAGTTTGTCTTTCCTGATACCCCAGTTGTTATAAAATGATTTGGTGTCTATGCACAGTACTGCGTCCAGCTGCTGCTATATCTCTCTCAATTTTTCACACAGCTCCTTCCTTTCTGTATTGTTTCTGTTTTCCAGGAGACTTATTGTTTAAAATATATATGATATGTATATATTGTAAAACCAAGTTAACAAAGATTGTATCGTGTTATGGCTCCTGTAAATAAATATATATCTATTTAAATTTGTAATAAGGTTAATACTGTTAAAATGCTAAATAAAAGTATGTAAAGTTTTGCTTGTAATAGGATGCACTGTGTCTTTAATGAGATGAGGGTGGGGTTTCGCACAAAGCTAAAGATCACCTATGTATCACTTCAGTTGCATTTGGCCTGCAGGGAGTCCGCTGAACATGGACAGAGAGAGTGCTCTGAAGTGCTCTCATTGAAGGATGAGCAGCAGTAGTTTCGTGTTGTACTGCGACAACTTGTTGAGCTGATGAATCTGCACCATCCTAAACTTTCCATCTACACTAGAAATAAAACTATTTAAAATGAGTGGATGTGGTTTGAAGCAGTTATAACCAACAGATCTACTGCAAGCTGTTATGGAATTATAATCACACACATGATACTTCTGAGAATGGAACCACAATGTTTTACAGCCATTCCAACCAGCACTTTAAATACCAAAATTATCTTAGTTCAGACATGCCTCTGCATGCTACATGAAACAGTACTGATGATTCTATAGAAGGCACTCTTCCATATGAGGAAATTCTGAGTCAGTGTCCCAACATGGTGCTTGGGTGTGCTGTGTTGCTTTTAGATAAGATGTAAAGCTGAGCCTTTAAACACAGCAAGTCATTAAAAATTCCATGCACTTTTCACAAAGGGATAATGACCTTACTGACCTGACCTAAGTGATTTGGGGTAATTGTGCTGTGCTAGATGGCCCATTAGTCTGATCCAGTATGGCACTACTTATGTTTTTATCATGTGCCAAACTAAACCTCTCGTTATTTCAATTAGATAAATTGTTGTGGTATATTACTGGATGATGCTATGCAGTTGACATGTTTTGCTACAGAGTGAACTGCAGTCTAGAATCTCCACATAGCTGGTGTATCATTTGCTAATTTTGCAGATCTCATAGACCCTCTGGAATAGAAGGTGGTATATAATATTATTTTATTTATATGGAAAGGAACCAAAATCAGTGGGTTTCATGAATTGACAATTTTCTGCCTAGCAACAGAATCCTTTCTCCATTTATATCACACACATTTCAGCTTGGTATCATTTATTTGGGTTTTTTAACAAGGAGCCACAGCACTCTAGGTCTTAGTGAAGTTTATCCCAAGTGAAAAATAAACATGATTGACTTAGGCTAACACCTCTCTACCTTTATTTCCTGTACTGTCCTTTTTCTTTCCATTATGCCAGGGATGGGGAACCTTTTCTTTCCCAGGGGCCATTTTGAAAATTAGTACAAGCTCAGAGGGCCACATAGAAACACAAGGGTGCTTAAGGGGTGTGCTTAGGTAGAAGAGGGTCCACATCATGGATCTGTGCCATAGATCATCTGTCCCTTATCCATATGAGCATAGCCTCATCTCCACTTCCTTATCATGACCTCAGTTTTCCAGTGCTTAGGAGTAGAAACTGGATCAAGGGGCCACATAAAGACTAGTCACAGGCTGCATTTGGCCCCCAGGCCTGAGGTTCCCCACCCCTGTGTTAAATGAACACTCTTTGCTTCAGATTTAGTCATCATTATCCCTCCCTCCTGGCAGTGTGACAGAACTCACAAAATAGGAGGAAGTGGTTTGGCAAAACAGAGTTTTAGTTTCACAGTTTCCAAGTTATGTCAGAGACACAAAATAAACAAGAATATTTTCACCAGTCTCTTTTTGGATCCAGTAATTGTAGGTGTTTGTAGCAATAGTAGATAAATATTTCTGACAGAAATTTAATTTTTAAATTGAAGATGACACCTGGTTTGTTCATGGCAGATTTCAGTATAACAAATGTGTTTTTACCATGTTCTTTCTTGCAGTTTCAGAAGAGGTGCACCCTCAAGACATGAGGGCCGGGGACCCAGGGGGAGGGACGGTTTTCCTGGTCCTGATGACTTTGGGCCAGAGGATAGCTTTGAGTCATCAGATGAGAACTCACGAGGAAGAGATCATGGAGGCCGGGGACGAGGTCGGGGTACTCCGAGAGGTAAGAAAGGGTCTCCCATTCTGAAGTGGTGACAGGGTAGGGGTTGTGTTGGAGCAATTAAAATAGTGAGTATAGTATCTTTATGTTCTGCTTCTCTTATTGTTTAGGAGGCCGAAAGGGTTTACTTCCCACTCCAGATGAGTTTCCCCGTTTTGAAGGAGGGCGGAAGCCAGATGCTTGGGATGGAAATAGAGAACCAGGTAAAAATGTGGTGATTATGCCACCAACTACTTCTAATATTGCTCTTATTTAATCAGGCGTTAGTAGAGTTGACTGTATGACACCTCATTCTGCTGCTCATAATTTGCCATAGCCCATCTGCAGGTTAGAGTTGCCTTCTGGGCACAGCCAAGTTATTTGAACTCTGCTTTAGATTTTGATATAGGCTGTTCTCCTGACTACTGGGGGGGGGGGGGGGATTTTATTTTTAAAAAATATTGTCTTACTTTATATCCCATATTTTTTCATTTGTATCATCTTATTTTTCTACCTTGTGTATAAATTTTCAGCTCCTACCACTAGGTCTGGCATTATGTGGTAGCATACCCACACACACACATCAGCCTAGCCATGTTGACACCTAAAAGAGGATATAAACTGCTATGGTAAATAATGGCTTCCCCAGAAGGGGCACTTAGATGTGCTTGTCAGAAATGAGATGGCAAGAGACTGCAAAAGTAATCTCTCTAGATATAGATAATGTATATTGGTACTCGTTATTATTAATTATTATTATTGTAATAAGAATTTGTATAGTACCAGCGATGTACCTGGCATTTTACAAAAAAAATAAGATAGACACGGTCCCTGCCCGAGAAGAGAGAGGCCAAAGCTTGATTTCCATGGAGGTCAGATGAGTACTGTTTGTGACCTTGTATTTCTGCTTACTGTCAGGCCCCCGCCAGGATCACCCTCCTAACGATGGTCATTCTCCTGCCAGCCGAGAACGTTCTTCCTCACTCCAGGGTATGGACATGGCCTCATTGCCACCACGCAAACGTCCCTGGCATGATGGACCAGGGACCTCTGACTCCAGAGATGTAGAAGGTCCAGGTGGGCCTCCAGAAGAGAGAGGCAAGGGTAAGGGTAAGAGAAATCTCTTATTGAGAACGTATATCTTTCTACACTTTTAACAGGGAATGCAGTTCTGAATAATCCCTTGTATAGGCAGAGCAGTAAATATTAATGCAAGCCTTAATAATCATGAAACTGCAGTAGTTGTTGGGGCAGTGGTTGATAAAGAAAATGTGGTGAATGCTGGAGTAGTCAGCACACCTTCCAGATTTTGCATAGCATCAAACCTACTGTGAATACTCAGTATAAAGTGCTATTTTTGCTACATTGGAGCAATTTTCCATACTAGTATTCTAGTATCCAACATTATAACTATTAAAGTATATCCTCTTCTCTTTGCACAGAGAACCTTAAGGACTAGGATTTCCTAGTTCTTGGGAACCAGAGCAGGGGCACTCACGTTCCTGATTCCCTGCAAGAGAATAGAGCATGCCTCCAGTGTTCCTAGTCAATACTCTAACATTCCCAGAGTAAAGTACTAGTAACGTGTTACTTTACTTTAGTAAATTAAGTGTTACTTATTGGTAAAATTATAGTAACGTAAGTGTTACTCATTGGATTTTGGAAACAGACTATTTTATAACAAATAGAAAAAAATAGATTTGGTAATGCCATAGACAAGGCCTCATATCCTTCCATGTGAAGCACTCTGGAGTTTAATATATTCCGTATTTAACTCTGAGCCAGTGGGATGCAGAGAGAGCATACTCAGTTTTTATGAGATAAGCAAAGTATTTCCTGACTGAATAGTAGTCCTAAACTGACCAATCAGACATGGGATTGACTGTCAAATTTTCAAGTTCATGTTCTTTTATTTGCTGTGACCCATAGGCCTTAACAATGTGTTAATACAAAAACATTAAATGACTATCAAATGAGTCACTTTGGAAGCTGTTTTTTTCAGGACTGTCATCGATATGCGATCTTATATATGGTAGAGGCAAAGGGAAATGTAGACGTGCAGTCATCTCTAATCCATTAGAAGACTGTATCTCAGGGAATGGCAACCAATATTGCTTGTATGTAGTTGAGAAACTACACAAGCTAAAATACAAAATCGGACACTAACTAAATGCATTTGTGTTTTTTAGGACGAGGGAACTCGGGACCTTCACAGAGAGTGCCAAAGTCTGGGCGGTCTAGCTCTGTAGATGGAGACCACCATGATGGGTTCCATAGAGATGAAACTTTTGCAGGCCCTCCAGGAGGCAACAACCCTTCCAGAGGAGGAAGGAGTGGGAGTAACTGGGGAAGAGGAAGTAACTCTGGCCAGTCAAGGCGAGGAGCATCTAGAGGTGGTAGAAGGGGCCGATAGAAGAGGTTGTGACTGGGCAATGCCCAGTCGTTATTGGACAGTATTTAAATAGACACTTATGGTGGACTCATTATTAAGAGAAAATAAATTCTGCAACACCACACCCCTGAACTCTTGACTAGGATAAATGAATGTGCATTAGTCCCAAACAAATTCTCCTAGTTCAAGTGACTGCTACTAGCTGCAGCATTGTAGCTGGCTTTCTGTTTCATCTTGTCCATCCCTCACCCCTTTTACCTTCATTGTTTTGTGAAGATACAGCTGGAATTTTTTTTAGTGTTGCAAGACATGGAACACCTCCAGATTTCAGTTCACGTCCAGATGAAAACCTGTTTCTACATGTACAGTTTGTCAGAAAAAAGTTAAGTTGTTTTTGTATGAATACAGAATGTAATTTGCGCAAAAATTAACCAAAAAAATCAGTGGAATGCGTGATTCTTTATCTTTACACATTCTTACCAACAACTAGCATCTCCCTCCCATTCATATGTCAGATATACAGTGAGCCATTAGAAGTAGGTCTGGGGTTCTCCACTGTGCACAAGCACGTACACCTTTGTCCACTCAGCATTGGGTTTATATCATGTTTTGTTTATTTTTACTCATGGTTTAATACAACATTCATTTGTATTGGTGGTGGTAAATTTATCAATTAGCCTATTAGCAACATTCAATGTATTGATGGTAGTGAATTTATCCATTTCAGTTCATTAAGAAGATCACACATCAGTGCTTTACTGTCCCACCAGCCCTTTCAAATGTTATCAAAAGATTGTTAAACTGAAGATAGTATGAACTGGAATCATAATGCAGATTGTTCGAGTCGTTACCCCTTTCTCCTTTTAAATATCACCTGTGCCTGCTGCCTTTCTGGCTTCAAGTGTCTGCAGAAAAGGCTATATGATACTTGATTCCTGAAAGCATTTTCTACCCTTACTTAAAAGGCTGAAATTCACCAGCCTGCTTCAAATAAATTTATAGTTTTTACAGAAGCTGGTGTACACAACACATGGAAACAGAGCAAAAATCCAGCATCCACTGCCAAGAAAGGAGGAATGGCCATTCAGCTATAATTGAGTGCATTGTGAATATTTAAAAATTGCAAAGCAGATTAGAAGGCCACCCCTATTTTAAATATTTTAATATTCTCCTTAGGATTTTAAGTAGTTTCCTTCCATTGCAATGTTACAACTTTTTTCTTTTTTTTTTTTACTACCTGCATTTCACAATAAAGTTGTTTAACAATTTTGATGTTTGTCATCCACCAGTCCAACTTCTGGCAGATTGCCTGTTATAACTTGTCTTCACCTATATATCTGCGTAGCTATCTAAATCTTGGTGAACTGATAATAATTAGATTAGTGTCACATGGGGAATAACCTAGAGCTTCTCTTTTTCTGGAAAAAGATATTCCCCATGCTATAATCTCAGAATCAGGTTTGGACAAGTTATTAGCATGTACCTAAAAGGAAACTGAAAAACACTATTAGTAGTCTGTTTCTTCTGGTAAAAGTCCTTCACCCAATCTGTACATGATTAAATACGTTAAGGGAAAGTCAATATATTACTCAGGGAGATTTATATAAAGAATTATTAATAATCAGTCCATCTGCAACTTTCACTCACATGATTTAGTAAACCATTTGATTTTGTTTGCAAAACAAAATGATGCAAAGGAAAGACCTATTTTATAGCATTTCATCATTCATTGAACCAGATCATGGTAACTAATTCTTCCCTATCTTGGGATTTGTCTGTGTTTTGTGAGTTAATTAGGTTAATTGACATTTTGTTAACCCATGTTAAACTCCTATACAAACACTTCTGCTACTTACAGTGTTGGGAGTTTTTCGTTAGCTTAACATTTCTGTTACCAGCCTAACTCAAACGCTCTTATTTGTGAAGTTTGTCTAAAGAGATTCTTAATCAAGATAGGGAGTGTGGTTGCTGTATTAGTCCCAAATGTAAAAGATGGAAATCAAGTCGTTCTTTTATTTGACCAACTTCTGTTGGTGAGAATATACAAGTTTTGGGGCCACACAAAGTCCTTCCTCAGGCATGTAGCATAAATATATATTTTGAGCAAATGTAAGACAGCTATATGATGAAGACGCAGAGAATGACATGGGTGGAAGTGGATAAGATGAGGTAATGGGGAGCAGATTAGATAGGGAGAAATAAAAACAGCTGTAAATATGTATGTGTGTATATATATATATATATATATATATATATACACACAGCTGTTTTAAAAAAAATGTATATATATATATATCAAGGATGTGCGAACAGAACGCGGTTTGGATGTTCGGTTGGTCGCTTCAGAAACCGAGTTCAGGTTCGGTTCGGCCGAACATTCGGAAATTGGTATAGATATCGATACCGATATTGATACTGATTTCAAAGATTTTATTTTTGGTATCATTTGGCCCTGAGACACTTAAGTTTGTTATGTCTTGTTCTATTGTTAACTAAATGGAATATCTAATAACACAAAGGCCTAGTCCTACAAACACACTATAAAACTGAATCACTACACACTTATCTCTATAACTAAGCTAACTCCTACATCTATCTATCTATACACACAGGGATTGGGGGGGGGGGGAGGAGATGCAGCAGCTCACAACAAACAGAGGGAGGGGTAAAAAACTGAAATGAAAGCTAAATCAATCTAATGCTACTCTAAATAAATCCAAAAACAGGGGAAGGAAATCAGGGATGGAATATATAGTGGGAGGAGGGGCAGGATTCAATGGAGGGTAGGGAGAATGAACACAGGGATGGGTAAAAAAAACACCTAAATCTATCTAATCTAAATAAATGATACTAGGAAGGTAAATGTGTGGGATGGGTGAAATAGGAGGAGGATGGCAATGGATTGGGAGGAACATAAACTGCTGGGAGAGGGAGACTTCTGAAAATGCCTGCTGACAGGATCAGTTGCTAGCTCAGAAGGTGTTGGAAGGGGGGAGGGCAATGACTTGTTACTTTATGTGCCTGCCTTACCACAAGCCCCATTGGCTCTGTGCAGCCTAACCCCCCTTCCCCCATGTCCAATCGCAGACTGCAAAGCCAGTGGTCTGAGGAGAAAAGGGGTGGTGATTGGGCAGGATGGCTGCTACGCCAAGCCTCTCCACCCCTGGTGCCTGGAAATCTGCTCCTCAGCTGCCTCCCCCCTCCCTGTGCCTGGCACTCACGTTTTTCCCACCCGAACGGTACCGAACTGTTCGGTCATTTTCTAGTTCAGTTTGGGTTCGGTCGTCCGAACAAACCAGGCTTGGGGGTATAGTAGGAAACATCAGATAAAGGGAATTCACATATGAAAGGAACTGGGTCCACAAAAGTAACACACAGGCTGAGCATGTGACCAACAGTCAGTTACTAATGATTTGTATTCTATTTGATGATTTTTTTTTAAAAAAGAAGCTTTTAGGTTAGAAGAGAAGTTAAGGCAGTTACATATTCACTCAGGTGCCAAAAGAGCATGGAAATTGTAAGTTTAGGCTCACACCTTAACTTCCATGCTGTGTAAACGGTAAAGACGTTATACGCGCTCACATATTGTGCTTGCTTACAAATTAGGCTTCATGTGCAGACAGTTTGTCTTGGTCTTTTAACACCAGTCCTCCTCTTCTGTAGTTTGGGGGCAACTCGTAAGCAGTAAAGGCATTGTTGTCTCTCGCACATTGTGTTTGCCTCTAAATTAGGCTCCATGTATCCACACTTTGCCTTGGTTGTTCAGCCCCAGTCCTCTTCTGCATGTTGGGGGCAACATGTAAGCAGTAAAGATGTCCACTATCGCATATTGTCGCATACAAATTAGGCTCCATGCGCCCACATTTTGTCTTGGTCTTCCAGCCCGAATCATCATCATCTCCCTGTGGCTCCTCCTGGATGGCCAGCCAGCACAGTAGGGTATATCCCCGTCACTATCAGTAGGAGGCAGACATCCAACTTTTGCGTCTCCAGCACGGGGATTATCCTCTCGAACCCCAGTTGATTGTCTGCCTTCACACAGATAGGATGCAGGCTGGCTGCCTCCAAGAGGATCCATGAAACAGGCAGCAGGAAAAGGAGCTCCAGGGGAGGAGGATTCCTCTCACTGTTCACCTCCCCTGCGTGGGGTTCGTGAGCTGAACCGGGATACATCCTCACCCAAGGGTAGGATAACCCCGAAGAGCGGGCGTAGCACCCACCTGGGGATAGCTACAGGGCCAAGGGAACGACCCTTCCTGCTGCCTAGGAGGGGAGAGTATGCGCCCTGAGAGCATCTAGCCCAGGGAATCACACAGGGTCACAAGGCCGGGAGAAATTTTTTCCCCGCAGGCATCCCCGCAGAGGGGGGGGGATTACAGGAGTGACTTCCAGGGAAAGAGGGGTTCAACGGTGGCCATCCAGCGTTCTCGCTGCTACATCCCCTCTCCCCACCACCCCTCGCACCGTCCCCGCTATTGCCGGTCACCGCCTCCAGGGGGACTCACCCGACTTGTGAAAAGGCGAGGTTCCCGCCCCTCCGCATGGCCAAAAGACCGATATCCCCCCCCTCGGGAGATTGCTCACCGGTCAGGATTAGTGCTCTCCCCCCCCCCCCCCGGCGCAGCCAAAAAGGCGCGGGCGGGAAAAAACGTAGCTCAGAGCGGAGAGCGCTCAGCTTGGAGCAAGGGGGAGGAGCCAGAAGGATCTGGCCTATGGCGAAGCCTCCTTAGAACACGTGAGGCTGGGTTAACCCTCGGCGGGACGTTCTCCAGTGTCTGTGGCTGAACAGTGACTAGGAGGGTGTGTATCAGGTTGCTCTCCCTGGTACAGCAAGGCCAAATCCTTAAATGGCGGCAAAAAAGAAAAGGTCCTCCACCACGGAGGAACAGCAGACGGAAACTGTGAGACCCCACAGCCTCAGGACATTCATATGGAAGTCCTGAAGGAAATCCTGGCCGTGTTAAAACGGAAAAGTTCCCCCCCCCAGGCACAGAGGGAGGAAACCGTTCAAGGGCCACTCGAAGGGGGCTGGAAAAGGAAAGGCCGCGCCGCAGAAAAAGGCCAAGATAGCAGCACGCCTAGACTCCCCAGTGTCCTCGGAGGAGGAGGAACAGGAGGAGGTTGCATCAGTCTCCTCAGGAGAGGAGGAGACAGTGGCCCCCCAGCCAGGGGAGGGCACTGCACAAGATGCAGAGGCCATAGCAGAGGAGCTAGAACAGGAGGCCCGAGAGGAACACATTTCCTCAGAGGAAGAGGCAGAGGGGTCCTCAGTGGAACAAGGGGAGATAGAGGACATGGAGATGGAACAGTCTGGGGACCCAGACAGGCAATTTCCAGTAAAATATAGGGACCAGATTCTGGACCAGTTAAATAGGACCCTTCACTTGCAACAAAAGAAGACTAAACAGGCTTCCTCAGAATCCTAGGAAGAGGAAGAAGCCAGACGCTACATCCCTAGAGCCAGCGCTAGGGATAAGGGAGTAGTGCTAGACAAAGCCTACGAAAAAATAGTCATGAAGGAATGGCAACAGCCAAATAAGCTTTTTAAAATGAATAAAACTCTGTTGTCACTCTACTCCCTCCAGAAAAGTAAGGAGCCGCTCTTGGCCATACCTAAAGTGGATGCGGCAGCAGCGTCGCTGGCTAGGAACTCAGTATTCCCCACCGAAGGGGAATGCTACCCGAGGGACCCCACCGATAAAGGCATTGAGTCAAACCTCAGGCATAATTTTGAGGAGATGGCCGCGGTAATGAGAATGGCTCTAGTTACCTCGTATTTCTCCAGAGCGCTCATGATGTGGATCAAAAGGGCCAGAGACCCCAAAGTATCCACAAAAATGACAAGGATTCTTTCGACTAGGATCCAGCTAGCGCATTCATTCATAGCGGACTCATCCACAGACATACTCAGGTGGTTCGCAAGAGCCATAGCCTCGAATGTGGCGGCAAGGCGCAGACTGTGGCTGCGCTCATGGAAGGGGGACCACACCGCAAAAAACACCTTGGTGGGAGGTCCCTTCCAAGGATCAAAGCTCTTTGGGGTGTGCCTCGATAAAGTCCTTACGGAGGCAGCAGACAAAAATAAGAAGCATACTCTGCAGAGTATAGGGCAGAGCAGGAAAAAAATTTGTCCCTTCGGGCAGCGCCAACAACAAGGCAATAGGAAGCCCTCCTACGCACCAAGGGGCAGACAGCAGAGGTATAGACCTCACTGGTCCAAACAGAAAGGGCAAGGGAACAGAGCCAAGCAGTTCCAGGCAGCCAACAGATCAAAATCTGAGACGTGACTACCAAGACTTTTTTGCAGACCCACAGAACCTAGGGGGGAGACTACAAAGCTTCGGAGACAGATGGCAGAGAGCCACATCAGATCGGTGGGTCTTGCAAACGGTTCTAAAAGGGTATTCTATCGAGTTCAGCGAATGCCCAAGAGACTTTTTCATTTCCTCCCCACGTTCCAGCAATCCCAAAAAAACCATCAGGCCATGCTGAAGGAAATTCACAGGTTAAGAGACATAGGGGCCATCCAGCAGGTACCGCCGCCCGATCAAGGACAGGGATTGTACTCAATCCTATATTTAGTCCCAAAGAAAACGGACGAGCGGCGGGCGGTGCTGGATTTAAAAAGGCTAAACGAATGCATAAGACCAAAAAGGTTCAAGATGGAGAGTCTGCAATCCATCCGGTCCGTAATAGAACCAAACGAGTGGCGTACATCGTTAGATCTAAAAGAGGCATACCTACATATGCCGATTCTTCCTGCTCACAGGAAATGGCTGAGGTTCCACTACAATCAAACGCACTGGCAGTACGCGGCCCTACCGTTTGGCCTGTCCACAGCACCCAGAACCTTCATGAAGGTCCTGATTCCCCTAATAGCAAAGCTCAGAGCGGAGAGAATCAAGATCCATCCTTATTTAGACGATCTGCTGGTACACTCCCCGAGCCTGCACCAAGCAAGGGCGGATGTACAAAGGGTGATATACTATCTACAAGAGCACGGATTCATAGTGAATTTCAAAAAGAGTCACCTGGAACCTTCCCAGTCCTTAGAGTATCTGGGAGTTGTTCTAAACACTCGGCTATTCAAGATGTTCCTGAGTCAACAATGGCGCCTAACTCTGTTGAATTTGTTGAACCAAATCTGCTGCAACCAGAGATCCAGACTGAAGGACCTGGCCAGCCTCCTGGGGAGCATGATCTCGTGTATTGGAATACTGAGATGGGCGAGATTACATGCAAGGCGTCTCCAGAGGTTACTGAGACCATGGCAAGATCTTCTGACCTCAGGGGCAAACCTATGGGTGATGGTACCCCAAAAGGTAAAGAAATCCCTCCAGTGGTGGAAAGATCACAAAAGATTAGAGACAGGGATCCCAATCATGGACCCCGAGAGGATAGTCATAACAGACGCCAGCACATCAGGATGGGGAGCACACATGCAAGGAAGGTCAGTCCAGGGAAAGTGGTTAAGATGGGAGAAAAAACACCACATAAACTGGCTGGAACTCAGGGCAGTACTTAGCAATGAAGAAACTAGCCCCCCGAATTCAGGGACACCATGTGCAAATCTACACGGACAACATAGTGACCAAGGCCTATATCAACCACCAAGGGGGATCTCAGTCGGAAGCCCTATACCAGCAAGCTCTATCGATGCTAAATTGGGCGGAACGGAATCTACAATCGATCACTGCAGTACACATACCAGGAGTAAAAAATACACAAGCAGACTGGCTCAGCAGGGAGACACTAGACCCAGGGGAGTGGTCTCTGCACCCGCAGATGTTCAAACTGATAACAGAGACGTTCTGGTCGCCAGTGATAGATCTGTTCGCCAGCCCAGAAAACACAAAAACAAGGGTGGTCTTCACCAGATTCCCCAACAAACGGGCAGCGGGATTCGATGCACTCAACAGTCCATGGCCACAGGGTCTTCTTTTCGCCTTCCCTCCATTCCCGATGATACAACGGACCGTAACAAAGATAAAGAGGAAACTAGCAGAGATCATACTGGTCGCACCATACTGGCCTCGTCGCCCGTGGTTTGCAGACGTAGTAGCCATGACAATGGCACCGCACCTCAGGTTACCACTCAGAGAGGACACTCTAACACAAGGACCAATAAGACACGAGAAACCAGAATCGCTATGTCTGACAGCATGGCGATTGAGAGGCGGGCTCTCGCAAAGTTAGGATACTCCCAACAGGTGATGGAGACTATGCTCCAGTCCAGACGCCCTGCAACCAGGAGAATTTATCAAAGTACCTGGGCTAAGTTTGCAGGGTGGTGTGGGAGTAAGGGATTAAACCCCGTTAAGGCACCAGTCAAGGTGGTGCTAGACTTCCTTCAGGAGGGCTTAAGTAAGGGGTTAAGCCCAAATACCTTGAAGAGACAAGTAGCCGCCCTTAGTAGCATTCTTAGCACTAGGAAAGGAAGGAGTGTGTCTAAACATCCTCACGTAATAAGATTCATTAGAGCAGCAAAATTGGTGTCCCCTCCGGTGGTACACCGCTTCCCATCCTGGGATCTAAATTTACTACTAAGAGCCCTCACTACAATCCCTTTTGAACCTCTTAAGGAGGTTTTGTTATACTATTTGTCGCTCAAATTGGCTTTTTTGATAGGAATTACATTGGCCAGAAGAGTGTCAGAGTTGAGTGCCCTGTCGGTGGAACCCAACTTATGCATATTTAAGGAGGAATCAGTGACTCAGACTAGATCCCAGTTTTATCCCCAAGATAAATACTCTCTTTCATAGGGAACAGGAGATAAACCTCCCTTAGTTTTGCCCAAGACCTTCGCACCCTCAGGAACATATTTGGCACACGTTAGATGTCAAAAGGGCGCTAAAGATCTATCTCGAGCGCTCGGCGCCATTCAGGAGATCTTCGGCCCTATTTGTAGCTTATGGCCCACAAAACGGGTTTGAGAGCTTCAAAATCTATTATAGCTAGGTGGATCGTTCTATGTATTAAGGAGGCTTATAGAGCACAAAACAAGTCTCCTCCAAGCGGAACCTTTGCTCATTCACTTCGAGGGTCCGCTACCTCGCAAGCATTTAGACATACTGCCAGCTATGGAGAAATATGTCGAGCCGGAACGTGGTCCTCGGTTCATTCCTTTACGAGACATTATAAGATACCTCTGCAGGAATTGGCCGAGGCAGCATTTGGAAGAAGGGTTCTACAGGCAGTGGTCTAGTGACCCGCCTGATTCTTGTTAGCAGATAGAGATAATAATTCCCACCCAGCAGCACGTTATATACGAAAAAAGGGACACTGCTTGGGTAAGTCCCTACTGTGCTGGCTGGCCGTCCAGGAGGAGCCACAGGGAGAAAGGAAAATTGGGCACTTACCTCCTGAATTTTCCTTCTACTGTGGTTCCTCCTGGACGGCCAGACCCACCCGGAGTTTCTCAGACTCTGGGTTGAGGTCTGTAGATTATAGATAAGGTTTGAGTTTCCAGGCAAATACAGTGCAGGGCATAGGTCTCCCTTGCATCGTCTGGACTGGATATGGATGGTTTCCAGAGAGTTTTATTCCTCATATATGGGCCAGTTGCCATACGAATTCATTGTTTGCATAGGGCTCAAATTGGTTAAGAGGTTAATAATTATCGTTATGTAAGTGTCTTCAACAGCAACGAGCGAAGGCTATATTAGACTGGGCTTCGAGAGGATAATCCCCGTGCTGGAGACGCAAAAGTTGGATGTCTGCCTCCTACTGATAGTGACAGGAATATACCCTACTGTGCTGCCTGGCCGTCCAGGAGGAACCACAGTAGAAGGAAAATTTAGGAGGTAAGTGCCCAATTTTCCTTTCTGTTGGGAACAACAGTGAAAGTGATGACAGGAGGGGGTCACCTGTCTCCTTTTCCTGTAGTCTTTCATTTGGGTTAGGGATACCAGTCCAAGAAAACTGACAGTTTGGTTCCAAGGCCCCCGGGTTGTATGGTGCAGGGCTGGCCTTAACATAGGGCAGACTGGGGTGGCCGCCCTGGGCCCCATTTGGCAGGGGCCCCCCACAGACTCAGGCTGACACGCTACCTCAGCACAGGAGCAGTTGGTCACTCAGCAGGACAGCTCAGACCCTGGCTGCCTGCCTGCCTGGGTGGCTGGCTGCAATCAATTGTTTTAATTGCCCTTCCCCATCCCCTTTTGCCTACTGCAGCTGACTCACAGCAAAAAGGAAAAGGCTCCTGAGTCACCCTTGGGGGTGGGGGCATAATTGTGGACTGAGTCCAGGCACTCCCCAACTGCTACAGCCCTGTGAGAGTCAGACTTAGAGAGATGGTGGTGGGTGGGTTATGTTTGTGCATATGTGAAAGTTCTGATGTGGGGAAGGTCAGGTGGGGCAGGAGCTGGGGCATAATTTGGCAGCCACACTAGGAACTGGGGGTGTCTAAACTCCTCCTCCCAATCTTCTTGCTCTGGGATGGTACCATCATGGCTTTGATGCAGCAGGACAGGCTATTAACTTGTAAGGAATTATCAGGTGTGTAGTTACCTATAATGAGCAGAACAACAAAGGGGATTTTTTTTCCCCTATGCATATACTTGGTGCTTTGAGAGAATTCAAAAATGCTCACGAAAATAGAGCAGTAATCTCAGGGATAAAACCCTCCACTGTCCCTTACTCCCTTCTGGCAGGAGACTGCCTGCCACCTTTAACCCTTCTGTAGCTTGCTGCTGCTGCTGCGCAGCAAGGACAGGGAATCTTACCCCAGCGTCTAGCTGTCTGTGCTGCGGTGGCTGGTGGGGCTGCGCAGGAGCCATGGGGCTAGAGCAGGCTAGCTAAAGCAGCATTCATGCTGCTAGAGGCTCCTCCGGCAGACTCATGTAGCTCATCTGGATGACCCGGGCAAGGGTAGTGGCCCCGCAGCTTCAGCCACGTCAGGAAACCGTAAGTCATAGCTAGAGGAAAGCATGGGGGTGGGGGGCACTACCTATCCCTATAACGAATCAGATTTCCTGGCTCCCTCACCATATAAACCCATGGTTCTTTCACATTCCCCATTCCTACCTCCCTCTCTGCAGCCAGGGGTCAGATCCTGGCATAGGCCCCTGCCCTGTGCTGTCTCTACAGGGGAGGCAGAGAAGAGACAGCCTCTGCAGGAGGCATCTGGATTCAAGATGCCTCCATGCGCCTAAAGCCAGTCCCCCACCCCACGTGAAGCTGACTGGATAACATTATTAAAGCAAGAGCACCTCACATAGACCTCTATTTTATTTTAATAATTTAATACCCCACCCACCTCCACTTCAGGCAGCTTACAATTAAATCATATAAATATCATGATTTACAATAAAATCATATAAATATAAAACATTCCCACCCAACTTAAAAATATAAAAAACACAAAACCCTCCAATAACTCTCTCCCAAACCTGTAAACACCCTCACCCGTCCCCTCCGTCAAACGCCTGGCAGAACAGCCCGGGCCAAGTCCAGGGCCAGGTCAGCTTCCTCCAGGAGTGAGTTCCACAGCCCAGGTCCAGCTACTGAGAACACCATCTCCATAGTGGCCCCCCAATTGACTCAGGGGACCTCTAGGAAAGCACCCTCAGCAGACCGCAGGGGTCTATGCAGGACCTGGGGAAACAATCCTGGAGATAGGTCAGGCCAAAACCATGTAGGGCTTTAAAGGCAAGAACCAACACCATGAATCGAGCCCGGAAAAAGATAGGCAGTCAGTGCAGAAGACGGAGCACTAGGATAGTGTGCTCCTGGTGACCCGACCCCATAAGGAATCGGGCCGCCACATTCTGCACCAGCTGTAACCTCCAGACCGTCACCAAGGGTAGCCCCACCCAGAGCGTGATGCAGTAGTCCAGCCTCGGGCTAACAAAACTTCTATGCATAGAAGTTTAATACACAGGACCAACCGACGCACAGATCTGCCTAGCACCTTCAGCAGGCTTGGGCTCTCCACCTCTTTGGGCAGGGGTGGGGGCAAGCAGGGTAGAAGCTGCACTGTCCTGGAACTCGATACTTATTAAGCGATAGGTGGGGGACAGGTGAGCCTGGCAATACGTGCTTAAGCTGGGAAGAGCAAGGCAGAGGCTGCGCTGGGGAAAGAAGGGGGGTGGAGGGGGACAGTTGGAAACAAGGGTCAAGCAGGAGGGAGGCAGGTTGGGGAAGCTAGGGGGATGAGTTGACTGGGGGGGGGGGGGG
>QEPC01012592.1:2270340-2297625 GCA_003113815.1 Sphenodon punctatus | reverse complement strand
CCAGAGCGGCTCCTTCAGTCTGCCGGGGGTGCCTTCTTGGAGGTCCCCCGTGTTAAGCGGGGGGCCACAATGGAGAGGGCATTCTTGGTGGCCAGGCTGTGCCTTTGGAACTCCCTTCTGGAGGAAACTCGCCTGGCCCCCAGCCTGTTGACATTCCGGCGAAGTTACAAAACCTGGCTGCTCACCCAGGCCTTTGGGGAGGGTGGGGTAAGGTTTTTTTTAGCCCCCCACCTTATCTATTTATTGTTTATTTATTAGGCCTGTTTTAATTGATTGTATGGTTATTGATGGTTTTAAATTGTTTTATGTATGCTGTTTTTATTGTTGGAAGCCGCCCCGGGCTGCTTGCAGGAGGGGCGGGGTACAAATTTATAAAATAAAATATAAATAAATAATATTATGGAATACCTGGCTGATGGGTCATTGATCAGACGGCTCCTAGGCATCCGCTGCCTAGGCAACAGCACCATAGGCATCCCTGGTTTTCCAAAAAACTGTGGTTGCTGAAGCGAGAAGGGTGGCAGTTGGAGTGACGGTGGCGTCATTTGCGTGCTGAACCCAACAGATTGCATCATAGAGCTAGTTTACAAGCCTATGCTATGGCTATGCAGACAGCAAAAAAGGAGTTTTTTGCTACCCACATAGCATCTGCAAAATCCCGTCCAGCAGAGCTTTTCCAGGTGGTGTGGGGACTGGCCCGTCCGGCCTCCCTCCACCTTGGAGTGGAGTTATCTACTACATGCTGTGACATGTTTGTGCATTATTTTGTGGATAAAATCACTCGTATTCACCATGACTTCGACACTGCATTTATTACACTAGGGGAATTAGAGGTTGTGGAAGCTCCGCCGTGTCTGAATTTATGGGATCAATTTCAGACAGTGACACCCACTGATGCGGTGGATGTTCTTGGGGTGGTCAGGACCACCTTTTGTGAATTAGATCCATGCCCGTCCTGACTGGTTAAGGCCTGCTGAGAGACAATGGGGCCATTTCTAGCTGGGGTGGTCAATGTTTCCCTTCGGGAGGGCAGACTGCCAGACTGTCTCAAGGAGGTAGTGGTGTGGCCTCTGCTCAAGTAACCATCGCTTGACATTGATTCCCTCACCAGATATTGGCCTGTCTCTAACCTTCCCTTTTTAGGGAAGGTTATTGAATGGGTAGTGGCTCGACAGCTCCAGGGGCATCTTGATCATATCAGTTTTCTTGATCCCTCTCAGTCAGGATTTCATCTGGGATATGACACCGAGACTGCACTTGTGGCATTGATTGATGATCTACACCAGGAATTGGATCGGAGTCATTCAACCCTGCTGATTTTATTAGATCTGTTGGCTGCGTTTGATACTGTTGGTCATGAGATGTTGGTGACGCACCTGCGGGATTGTGCAGGGGTGGGCGGAACTGTTCTTGAGTGGTTCTGCTCCTTCCTGACTGGAAAAACTCAGCGAGTGGTGCTTGGGGATTATTTTTCATCATACCAAAACCTCTCATGTGGAGTCCCACAGGGTTCTGCCTTGTCCTCTCTCTTGTTCATTGTGTATATGCAGTCACTCGGCGAGGTGATTAGGGGGTTTGGCGTGCGGTGTCATCATATGCTGATGACACCCAGCTTTACCTCTCTTTTTCAGCCGACCCAGGCCTGGCAGTCTCGGTGCTTACTCAGTGTCTGACGGCTGTGGGGGACTGGATGAGGGTTAATCGACTGAAGTTGAATCCTGACAAGATGGAGGTGATGTTGGTGGGTAAGGCGGTGGTGACCCCCATTATTGATGGGGTCTGCCCTCCACTAGTCTCCCAGATACGGAGTCTGGGGGTGGTCCTCGACTCGCAGCTCCACCTGGATGCTCAGGTCAAGGATGTGGCGAGGAGTGCCTTCCGCCAATTACATCTGGTGCGTCGGCTTCGGCTGTACATTTCAGACTCTGACATGGCCACTATCATCCATGCTTTCATCACCTCTATATTAGACTACTGTAATGTGCTCTATGTGGGACTACCCATGGTGACGGCTCGGAAATTGCAGCTGGTGCAGAATGCAGCAGTCCCTCTCCTGGTAGGACTGGGCAGCTGAGAGCATATTACGCCGGTCCTTCGTTCTCTGCACTGGCTGCCAATAGTTTTCCAGGCCCGATTCAAGGTGTTGGTTTTGGCCTATAAAGCCCTAAATGGCCTAGGCCTTACCTATCTGTGGGACCGCCTCACCCCCCAGATTCTGGATCGGCTCCTGTGGTTGTCCGGAGGTGCCCTGCCTGAGCGGGCATTCTTGGTGGCCACCCCACGGCTGTGGAACTCCCTTCCGGTGGAGGCCCTGGATCTCTCCTCCTTTCAAAGAAGTTGTAAGACCTGGCTGTTCTGCCAGGCGTTTGGTGGGGGAGATGGGTGGTGGGTGGGGTGGGATATTTTTATACTCCTTTTATGAGTTGTTTTTAGCTTTATTGTTGTTTTATTTTTGTTGTGATTGTAAGCCGCCCTGAGCTGCCTGTGGCAAGAGGGGTGAGGTAGCAATTTAAAATAAATAAATAAATAAATAAATAAAAATAGTGGATGACTTAGCTGTGGAAAGTTTATATCATTATTTAGCACCATTTGAATTTCATCAGAGTATTGCACTATTTTTAAGGTGGATAAATGCGCCACACTGTTAAGTTTACTTCGTGCACTCTTGGTGGAGAATCCTTCCCTCTTGCTGCGAAAGAAGGCCCTCCTCTGTGGCAAATGAATACTTTCCACTGCTGACTCCAGCAGATCTGAACCAGGGTTGGTGAGGCCAATCTGACGCTATCAGTATCATATTTGCCTTGCCTAATCTCACCTTTTCCAGTGCTCGTGGAATTAGGGGGAATGGTGGAAAGGTGTGTAGTAGCCCCTGAGACCATTGTATGAGGAAGGCATCCCCTACTGAGCTGGGGTCATATCCCACTCTTGAACAGAAATGCTGGCAGTTGGCATTGTCTGCTGATGCAAAAAGGTGTATGGTAGGTCTTCCCCAGCGCCATACTAGATCCCAGTTGTGGTGTTGGAATGTCATGCGAGTGAGGAAATCTGCCCTGGAATTCAAGTGACCTGCTAGGTGAACTGTTTGCAGATAAATATTTTTCCTTATTGCCCAATTCCCGATCTGTTGTGCCAGGACATTGAGGTCCCAGGCATGCACTCCCCCTTATTTGTTAATATAGCAGACTGCAGTTAAATTGTCGGAAGCTATTTGTACTACCCTTCCACATAGCTGATACTCAAAAGCTCATAGGACTTTTCAAATAGCCATGGTCTCTAGCAGGTTTCAGGGGCATAGCTACCATAGAGCAAGGGGGTTCAGTTGAACCTGGGTCCCAGACCCTGAGGGGGCCCTTTGCAAGTGGCCTGAGCACCACTAGGAAATTCTCAGACTGGGCAGGAGGGACTCTGCCCCTGTCCACTCTGAACATTTTTGAGTGTTACTTTGGACACTTGCAAAGGACTCTGCCAAGAAAGAGTTGTTAAGAGTGGGGGGTGGGGGTGGAGGGGTGAAATGATTCCCCCACCCATCTTTGTGGCAATATTGCTGCTGTTCCTGAGGGCCTGCTGGAATCTTTCTACCTCCCCGCAATTCTGGGGGCCCCATGATTAGGACATGATGGCACACCCACCACAGCCTTGCTACGCCACTGGCATGTTTATATGTAATCTTTTCTCCTGGCTGCTCCAGAGACCGGTTACTGAAGTTCTGTCCAGATGAACTTCCCACCCTATGAGGGAAGCATCTGATGTTAATACTCAGTCTGGATTGATGGTAGGAAAAGCAACCCCTTTAAGTACAAATGACCTTTGTTGCCAAATTTGTAGTAGAGTGTTTAGCATCCCAGATTCTATTATTTTGGTTGGTAAATCCCAAACCAGGTTATAATGCGTGAGGAACCAACATGGTAAAGGTCTCATGTATAACCTTACATTAGGGGTAAAGCATCTTTGAAAGTCCCAAGAGTCTTTGAAAGTGTGAGATTCTCTGAATCCTATACTCTTGCAAATGGAGAACAGTAGTTTAATTTGTGCTACCTTTCAAAGATGTATATTTTTGCTTTCATAGAATTGATTATTGCCCCAATGTATGTTATTCTCTGAGTGGGGGTTATTTGGAATTTCTCCTCATGAAATAGCAATCCTAGTTCCAGACAAGTAGAGAATATCACTTGAATATGCTGAGACACTTGCATAGGGAAATCGCCATCCCAAGCCCATAATCTAAGTAAGGACAGACTTTAACCCTTTGTCTATGCAACTATGCAATTACTGGTACAATCACCTTGGTAAATACCCTAGGTGCTAATGCCAGTCCAAATGGAAGGGAAACATATTGGTAATGAACTTCCCGATGAATGAAATAAAAGAACCTCCTGTGATGAGGTGTGATTCTGACATGAAAACACATATCCTTAAGATCTATAGAAGCATACTCCTGCTCTCTGTGCAAAAATCTCCTAAAAGAGTCCAGCGTTACCATTTTAAACGTATTGTAATGGACAAACTTATTTAGTTTTTTTAGATCGAGTATGGGTCTCAAACCACCATCTTTTTTGTCCACCATAAAGTACCTTGAATAAAAACCTTTTCCCTTTCAGATACATATTGAACAACATCCTTCTTGTAAAGGGAATAAACTTCTTTATTTAAACAGGTAAGTTGTTGAACTGACAGGCTTGAACGCAGTAAGTTAACATTTACTGGGGGTCTTTTCTCAAACGTCACAGTGTAACTGAACCTTATAATCTGCAAAACCCATTTATCTGATGTGATTGACTCCCAAGAGGTCAAACAACTGGAAAGGTGGACTTCAAATTTAATTAATTCATGACACTGGATCCCTGGAGATGACCCAGAATGCTCTGGTTGTAGTTTCCTTAATTTTCACAATGAGGAAGAGGACACAGAAGATGATTGCTTAAACTGTTGGCGTGGTTGAAATTGACTGCGCTCTCTAGATGTTGCGTATGGTTAATTGGTCTGGTTGTATCTCTTTGTAGATAAGCAGAGGAGGTGTAAGCTCTTGTATACCTCTGCTGCTGGTGCTGGGTGGATTGCTGAAAATAACCTGTAGCTGTACTGAGGATCATTGCTGGTGATCCTAATCGTATATGCCGTAGTGCGAGATTTGTCAAGCTTGTCCAGAATATCATTGTAGCAGCAGGCAGCTTCCAGGGGATAAGTTCCCTGTGCTGTCACTCACAGGGAATCAGCACTCTTCACAAGTCACATGGGAATTAGCTCAGTCTCTTTATTATATATCCATAGCACAGTCCACAGTAGCAACAGTCCCTGGACTGCCAGCTCGGTCGCCTCCACCCTGCAGGCCCAGCACAGTCTCTCACAGGTACAGGAGCAATACACTACCAACTCCCGAAAGTCCATACAGCCGGGCCTCAGACCCCAGGCTCTGGCTAAGTCTTCCCCAGGCAGGAGGCACCCTCCTGGGCATAGCCCTCTTCACTACCTGGGCCCACTCTGGTCTTCAGCACCTTGGAGAGCATAGAGAGGGACCGCATCTGATTGTATGTTCTGTACAGCGCCAGGTTGCAACTGGCGCTTTATAAATGTTTAATAATAATAATAATAATAATAATAAAGCAGAGACTGCCCTCCTCTCTGCCTTCCAGCTTCTTATATAGGCAAAGTGGCTGTGGCCAGGCTTCCATTCCTCAGCCTTAAAGGGCCAGCTTCCTGCCCACTCTGTGTCAGGGTTTCTCAGCCTGTTTCCTTCATAGACTGGCACATACCCTCAGGGCTGGCTCTGCCATGCCCAGCACCAGTCTCACTGCTCTTGATGCCCATGCTCAGCCCTCTTAAAGGGGCAGCAGACGCACAGAACTGCTCCTTGCGACAATCATTAGTTTCTTTAACAAATAATCCTTCACCATCAAAGGGTAAACTTTCTATTTTCACTGTATTGATATATTCCAGCCTAGTTGAATGCAACCAACTCTATCTCTCTACTCCCTGTCTCTCTCCACCTATTCAAGTGCTCCTCACCAGCTGTCTCTCTGACATCTCTACCTGGATGTCTCAACGTCAACTCAAACTCAACATGGCTAAAACTGAACTCCTTATCTTCCCCCCTCATCCTTCCTCTCCTTCCTCACTGTCAATAACTATTGATGGAGTCACCATCCTGCCTGTCCCCCAAGCCCGTAGCCTAGGCTTCATCTTTGACTCAGCCCTTTCTTTTAAACCCTACATTGACTCTGTTGCTAAATCCTGTCGCTTCTCCCTCCATAACATTGCTAAGATTCGCCCTTTTCTCTCTGTCTCGTCTGCCAAAACTCTTGTTCATGCTCTGGTCATCTCTCGCCTCGATTACTGTAACCTCCTTCTCACTGGCCTTCCCCGGTCTCACCTTTCTCCCCTCATCTCTGTCCAAAACTCTGCTGCCAGGGTCATCTACCTCGCCAGTCGCTTCGACCATGTGCAGCCCCTCCTCTCTTCGCTTCACTGGCTTCCCCTTCCTGAACGAATCCTGCACAAGCTCCTAGTCTTCACCTATAAAGCTCTTCACAACCTTGCTCCCCTCTACCTCTCTGCACTAATTTCCCTCTGTACTCCAGTCCGTGAACTCCGGTCCTCCTCTGTCCCCTCTCTCGCCCTCCCACGCCTCCCCTACTCCCCTAACCGCCTTTGTCCCTTCTCCCTAGCTGCCCCCCATACCTGGAACTCCCTCCCAGCCCACATCTGCCTCGCCCCTCCCTTCATACTTTCAACTCCCTCCTCAAGACCCACCTCTTCCGCTCTGCCCTCCCTGACTTCTTGCTCCCCTCACCTAACTCCTGCTGATACCCTCCATCCAGTACAATCTGTTACCTAAGGTCTGTGTACTCATATCCTCACCACATGGACCAACCAGCCATCATTCTTGATGTAACTAAGCCAAGAGCATGCACCTGGGACCTCGCATCCTCGTGAATGTTACACTTCTTGTCTCTCCCTCTGTTCCCCTTCCTTCGTCTCCCCCCCACCCCCCAGTCTCTCAGATTGTAAGCCCCAGGGCAGGGACCATGTCTATTAAAATACTTTGTAAAGCACCAGGTACATTGCTTGTGCTATATAAATGCTTGATAATAATAATCATTAATAATAATTAATCAATAATTAATTAATAACCACACATGGTGTCTGGTTACAATTGCATTTGCTACTACTCGAGCAGCTGCATTGCTGATATGCTGGGAGGCTTTTAACTGATAGCTGCTTATTAAAACTCCTTCAGTGTGAATTCTGTTAGCCTCCTTTTTTTTCATCTGGTAGGGAAGGAAACAAGGTCTTAATCTCTTCCCAGAGATAAAATTGGTAAGAGACCATCACGCTGGTGTAATTAGTGATCCTAATTACCACTGTTGATGCCACATATGTTTTGCATCCCAAAATGTCAATTTTCCTCCCCTCTTTGTCTGTGGGGAAAGTTTCTTGGGTCTCTTGCTTGTATCGTTCTGTGGATGCAGCAATAATGAAGGAAGTAGGGGAAGGTGTTTAAAGAAGATTTGTGCCATAGTGGGTGGGAATAAGTAAAATGAACTATCAGAGGTCAACATTGGTTTAATATTAGTTGGTGCTGCCCATAATTTCGTAGCTTCCCTATCCATGTTTTATAATAGGGGTAATGCTATTTTTGCTGGCTGAGTAGATGGTAAAAATTTGCATACCAGATCTGTTTCTTCCTTCATAACTGAAGTATTTATCTTCAGAGCAGAGGAGAAATGGTGGACTAGAGTTTGAAAGAGTTTGTGCTCCTCTGAGGCTAAAGGCATTGAGGAGGTTTCTATCACTTCATCTGTGGGTGCTGGTGTAGTAGAGTCAGAATTCTCTGTTGTAATGTCTTCCACTATCTCTTCCAGGACAGGTGTATTTGCCAGCGGGGATGAGGAAATACTTGCAACTCATCGCCAGATGATGATGATGAGTGGTCTGTCTGTAGGTGCTTAGATTGAACACCCTTACAGGGTTTTTTCCTTTTTGCCTGTGTTACCTGTACTAACTGAAGTGATATGCTTGGCTGAGGAGTCCCCAGTGATGACAAAACTGTGTCATGTACAGTGACTACCATCACCTCAGCTCCTACTGAGGGGACTTGAGGAGTTGAAACTGATTGGTGGTCAGGATTCTGTTGTTTCTGCTTTGACAACGTACCTTGTCATTTCTTTCTCCTCGACTTTTGAAAGGATTGCAGGGAGCTGCAGCTCCCAATCCCTGCGTGCCCTGGGCATCAGCAGGGAGCAATGTTGACATTTGTCTCTGTCATGGTCTGTGCCTAAACAGACAAGGCACAGACTGTGTGAATCTTGAGTAGGCATCTTTTTGCTACATAGTTGGCATCTCTTGAAACCTACTTTAGATACCATGACAGGATCTGTTAAGAAAACTGGGTAAAGTTGTCTGTGAGCCACAAGAGAGGTTGAAGGGAACTGTCACTCTGAGGTGGTGAGTGTATTATATACTGTGAGGTGCATGGAAAATACCACGTAGTATAAATCTTTGAAATTGACTGGGTATTGTCCAAGCGAGGGAAGGCACATGTGCACAAGCCCATTTGTGAAAATTATGCAGCCATTCAAAGAAGAGAATCCACTTCAAAAGTTGCATGAGCAGCCAGTGAAGAAGCTCATGAGCAATGCCACCTCCTGAATACCATTTCCACCTGTTTTATGCTCAAGTCTATGCTCCTGCAAACACTTATTCTCAGTCAGCCCTTCTGAGTCACCCCAGGAGAGTGTTAGCTTATCGACAGGACAAGCTAGATGCCTGTGTTCATGAGAGAAGAGAAAGGCAGAGAGGTCTTGGAGATATGCCAGGATCTGGGACAGTGAACCAACCCACCAAATTCACATTTGGGTGTTACTTCCTTGTGTCCATTGGTCATTACAGTCTATTAGCGCAAGGCTAATGGTATAGTTTTCCATTTTCCCAAGATGTGCAGTTTCTCCTCTTACTTTTTGATTAATGTGACTCTTCACAGTCCCTGTTATTTTGGGAATGTGCCTTTCTTGCCCTACTCTGTCTCAGGATGCATTCACACGTACCAAAATATGTGGCTATTAGCAAATGCAAATTTTAGGTTAATGCACAGAAATTTTCTTACCATTCTTTCTGGCATACTTCTTTTCATGCATATTATATCTATGCACATGCAATAATTATGCACTTTTGAATATTCTCATGTTTTCAGTTACGTGCGTTTTATTAGGGTATATATCCACATTAAAACTATTGACCTCTGGAGTATTTCCTCATGACCATGTTCAAACTTCCTGTGATAAACCTGGTAGGACTTCCATCTGTCTGCTCCACTGATTGTGCAGACTTTTGCCTGTGGCTGTTTTCACACGGACACTGCCCACCCATCTCCACCCATCGGATGGGTGAGTGAGCATCCATGTGAATGGGGCCGGGTAGGTGTGCACTCTCCTGCACCCCACCCATCTACACCCATCCACACCCATCCACACCCATGGAGCATCCAGGAAGGAGCCGGGATGCTCCGTGGGTGGAGATGGGTGTTGAACACCCAGCTGTCCGTATGAACAGGTAAGCACACCCACCCACGGGAAGGGTCCTCTGAAACCATGGAGAGACAGCTAGAGAGGCACTGGAGGAGTCCACAAGCAGACACCCCCCCCCCCCGTGAGACACGCTGAACACTCATCTGGAAGCCCTTAAAGGAGAAGCAAGCAAGGACATGGGTGCACCAGCTCCCAATATGTCAGCTACAAAATCAACAGACAAGACAAAGGGAGCCAGTGCCATGCAACAAACTGTAAGAGGCAAGGTGATCCCAGGGACCCAGGAGACAGGGCCCCAGACCACCGGTGCCAGGGAGGGGTGGTCGAGACACCAAATGACAGGTCTCCCATTCAGAAAAAGGGGAGAGAGTGCAATGCACCGCCGGCTGCACCCCCACCCGCTGCCCCAGCAATGTGGGTCAGGGAGGAGAGCGCTTCTGACAGCGAGGTAAGACAAAGGAACCCCACCCAGACAGGGGAGGGCACAGCAGACTTTGGGGTACTGGTGGGCAGACCATTGACAGCTCCACACACCCCCCAACAGGAGACCACCCACACCCTGGAGCACAGCACCACCTGGGACACAGTTAAGGAGGGCCTTCGTGGCAGTCAGGTAAAACAGCAGGAACCCCCGGGGGGAGGGAAAGGAACACTTCACAGCAGAAACAGGTACAGCAGGATTACAGCTCACTCCGATGCATTCCCCCAACAGGAGGAAAGTTGCCACCACAGCCACCGGGCAGGCCCCAGGCAGTCAGGTTAGATGGCCCCCCACAGGTGGCCCCCAAAAGGGGAACTCCTGGTTGAAGCATGAGACCCTGGCCTTCATATGCCTGTGGGGGGAGGAAAAGGTCCAGAGAGACCTGGTGCATTGCTTCACGACTACACATGTCTATGAAGCCATCACCCAGGAAATGAAGCACCTGGGGTACAATAGGGATGGCATCCAGTGCATGCAGCAAGCAAAGCACCTGACTTTGGGATATAAGCATATCCACAACAACAATCTCAGGTATGATCATGCTATGCAGACACACGAGTTTGCCAAGGAGCTGGGTCGCTTCCTCTGCGTAGACGAGGAGATCATGGACTCCTGCATACATGGCTCGGCCTTCGTGTCATGTATTTCCTATTATAAGCATATATTTTTGGCCATCTGTGTTCCTAATGTATTGATTTTGAGTTTCAATATATTAACTTTCTGTTTCAATGTATTGAACTTGTGTTTTATTGTATTCATTAGTATCCAATGCATTGATTTTTTAGGATCAGTTTCTATGAATTGCTTGTACCTTGGTTCAGGCTGAGGCCTCCTCAGCGTGTGTTCCAATGAACTTTTTTTAAAAACTTCTCAGTGAACCTTTCACCATATCCAAGGAAACAGAAAAAAAATGGCTAAAGTTGGAGGCCAGACCAAGGGCCTTATCAGTCTATATGTCTAAATGACAAATGATGCCAGGTACAGCCATCCCCAAAGTTAAAGTTTTAGTTTTTGCTAGCAGGCACAGCTGCTTCAACTAATTGGTTAAGAAACCTTGAAACTGTCTTCAGTTCTCTCTGTAATCTGAAAATTAATTTTGATGGAAATATGAAGTTTTGCTAAACTTTTCTCTGTAACCTGACCATAAACTTTGAAGGAAATTTGATCTCTTTGTTCAGTCTCCTTACTTGCTCAGAATTAAGAGAACCAATTGGAATCCTGTATATTTCCATACTGACATCATCAGCGTCAGCATCTCAAGACTGCCAGTTTGCTTTAAGAAGGGAGACACTGGCTTTGCTTTTTCAGAATGAGTTCCTAAACTGATGTTGGGATCTTTTTCTCATGACAGAAAAGGGAAAGAACTGGGAAAGAATGTAATGTATTCTTTTTGATATCTTTGAGCCAATGAATTGAGCATATGTTAAGCTTTTAGAAGCTATTTTCTTAAAATAGAAATGTTTTTTAGATCATGTAACTTTGATTGACTATCAATACCATTCTATGTAAACTACTGATATTTTCTATTTAAATTTAAGTAAATTATGCTTATTTTGTATATTCTAAAGTCTCTTGCTCCATTTATTTATAAATATTATTGTCTTTACGTTACTCTGCTTTGCTAGTCTGACTTCAAAGTAAAGTGTAAACTCATTTTATACAACTTGGAAAAGAGTGACCCTATCCAGTTAGATCTTGTCTGCTGGGAAACATAGCTCTCTTTCCTTTTGTAAAAAAAGAGGCACGCAACGCGACATTTGCCAGGGGCAGGAAGCAGGCCAAGATCAACCCCCCTGCCCAACCCCCCTGAACAGGGGGAGCCAATGCCCCTTGTGAGGCCAGTCAGGAAGTGGGAGGAGGCGTCCCTGGATGCCAACACTGGGAATAGCACCCTCCTCGTGCGCCCCCAAAACCCACAGGGTCAGAACCCACAGGGACAGGAGGAGCACAGGGAGTGGGTAGACACCAGGGATGCCACCCAGGAGGAGGAAGACATCGAACCAGGTAAGAGAAAGCTTCTAAGTAAGAGTGGGGAGGGCATGGACCAGGACAGGCTGGGCCCCAGAGTGTAAACAAGGGTGAACTATAAACTTCTATTGCCTCCACAACTCAAGGGAACCTGGAGATGCAGGAGGAGGAGGTGGTGGCCCAGGAGTAGGATGTGGAGGAACTGGAGGCCATCCCGGAGCCCGGTGACCAGGACACCAGTGGTAGGGTTACATGGGCAAAGTGGTGGGGTGACACACAGGGGACATGGGCACAGCACTGCAGCATGCCTCATTTCCACCCAAGAGCAACCAAGGGGCCAGCAACGTGAGGGACTGGGAGCACCTTGAGGAGATGGGATGAGAGAACACAGGCTGTGTGGGGGAAACTGGCTGCAGAGGTGGGAAGGGGAGACAGGCAAGCAGGGGAAGGGAGGCACACACCTGCTGGGATAATGGGAGCAAAGGACAGCCCCTCCCCCCGCTGCCCTCCACATGCTTCTGAGGACAGAGAAACACAAAGCGAGATGGCTAGCAGCCCCAGGGCACGCAAAGTTACCTACAGGGAGAAAGGGGGGGGGGGAGAAGACTCCAAAACAGGAGAAATAAGCTGGAAATGAAAGATGCAGCAGAGCTGCAACCTAATAATAAATTTGAGCCCCCAATTTGTCCACAGATGAAGAACCTGGACCATCGAGGGGCGCTGCTGCCGGGAGTGCTGAGAGGAACTGGGTGATTCTGGCTCACAATCAGAGGAGGAGGGAGGACCTTGAGAAGGAACTGCTGGTGGAAACCAAGCATATGAGCAGAGGGAAGAGCAGGTCCTGACCCACCGGGTGCTCAAAGGGGAGGAGGGATCAGGCGAGAATGGATGCCATGCTCCACTGGTCCTGCACAGAGCACCTGTGGAACAGGCACCATGCTGCCGCCTTCCTCCTGTCATGGGACTCCCTCGCCGCAGGGCACCCCCGCACTCTGTGCCCACCCCAGAGCCCCCTTCGGCACCTTCCCTCTAGCAGGTTGTGGCAGATCCGCTGTCATAACAGGGTAGCTCAGGGTCCACGCTCCCAGAGGCAGCACCCATGGTAGCAGCTGCCCCCTTCCCACCCCGAGGGGACAGGGGTGGAACCTAGGACCCTGCGGCACTCAGCCCACCTGCAGGGGAAGTCTCCAGCTGCAGGCACTGAATGAAGAGGCTATTTAAACCAGCGCTGCCTTGGACACAGCGCCGGTGATCAGGTTCCCTGTTTTGGACTGGCCCTATCGTGTGGAGAAGCTAAGTGTTTGCATTCTGTTGGTTGTTTATTGCGAGTGAGGTGTGTGGTTTATTGTGAGCTTGTGTATAACCTGTTTGCAGTGACGTAGTGGCTTGCCCCTCCCTTGTTTCCCTTCCTGGTTAGTGAGTGCAAAGGTGAGTGTGAGGGTGAGATTGTGGTCTCCACCTTCCCCCTTCCCTGGGTCCCCTTCTTCCCGCCATGCTTTGTAAGGCCCTTCTCCTCCTTGCCCCCTGCACCCTGGGTCCTAGACCCTTCCTCCCCCTCACTATTAGAGACACCATGCTGTCCTCGCCAGACCCTTCCCTGGAGTGCTTGCGGGTGATTGAGAGTGGCAGGCAGCCACAGGACTCCTGTAACCCCATGCCTGATGATGATAGGGGCCTGACTTCCTTGTGCTTCCCGCCCCCAGAAAGGCCCACTTACTATCCTGAAGGGCAGTTTCACCCAGAGGGCCTTCTTGGGGAATGAGGTGTGTCTGAGGTGTGGTGGAGTATGGTGCATGACCAGTCCTTTCCCCCCTCCCTCATAACAGTATCACCAGCTAACGCCCCCCCCCTCCCCCCTACTTCCTTTATATTAGTAGCAAAATGGTTAGGGCAACTAATCCATACCATTCAGGCCCTAGCCTTGGAATTCAAAGATATGCAGGAAAAGCAGAACCATTTAGTCATGTCAGTAGCTGCCCTACAGACCCTGCCAGTTGCTCCGGCACCCCCTCTGACCACTGTCGGGGTGCAGCCTGCAGGAGTCTCAGTATCATGGAACCCAAGGGACCCCAAATTGAGAGATTCATGGGAGATAAAAAGGGGTTTCAGGGTTTCTTGACCTTGTGTCACCTTACATTCACTACCCAACCCTCTACCTATGCCACAGATGAATTAAGAGTGGCATTCATAATAGGGAACCTGGGCGGTACCGCTTTGGCTTGAGCCACTGACTTAGTGATTGAACAGAGCACCCTCCTGACCATTTATCAGATTTTGAATGGGAATTCTGGGCATTATTTGATTACCCCCACAGAAAGAGAGAGGCCCATGCAGCCATAATGACCAGAAGGCAGGGACGAGGTTCTTTGCTGGATTATGTGACCCAAGCCGTTAGGTCCCCCCAGCATGGCCCTAGGTATGAGCATTGATGTTGATCTGACCAAGATCCCCCCCAAGGATTGGGATTTGAAGCAAGTATTTAGCAAGCAGCAGGCCACGGAATTACCCCCACATCTGGTTTATGACTGGCCTATAGATTTAGTCCCCACTTCGGAACCACCATATGGGCGGATTTATGCCCTCTCAACTCCTGAGTTAAAAGTGCTGAAATATTACGTGGATGAGAGCCTGAAGAATGGCTTCATCCACCCCTCGGTCTCACTGGCAGGAGCACCTATTTTCTTCATCCCAAAAAAAGACGGGGGGCTTAGGCCCTGCATAGATTATCGGCAGCTCAATGCCATTATGGTAACAAACTGGTATCCCCTACCCCTCATCCCAGACCTATTGAATAGGTTACAAGGGGCTAAGATCTTTACAAAGCTTGATCTCCAGGGGGCATACAACTTGCTTCGGGTGTGACAAGGTGATGAGTGGAAGACCACGTTCAAGACCCTGTATGGCCACTACAAATACCTGGTGATGCCCTTTGGCCTCATTAATGCCCTGGCTGCCTTCCAACACTTTATTAATGATGTTTTGAGAGAGATGTTGGATCTCTTCATCGTGGCCTACCTGGACGACATCCTGATCTATTAGCACTCTATGGAAGCCCATGTCCATCGTGTCCGGAAGGTCCTCTAACGACTTCACCATAATAAGTTGTACTGTAAGATAGAGAAGTGTGCTTTTCATTTAACAACGATTGCATTCTTAGGCTTCATTATCTCTTCTGAAGGAATCTGGATGGACCTGCAGAAGACAACAGCAATCCAGCAATGGCCACCCCCCAGGGCCGTAAAGCCCCTGCAGTGCTTCTTAGGAAGCATCAATTATTATCGGCATTACATCCCACAATTTGCTGAGGTAACAAAACCTCTTACAAGTTTTCTGAAAAAGAATCAGCCTTATGTGTGGGGGCTAGAGCAGCAGAAAGCATTTCAGGCACTAAAGGAGGCCTTCCTCAAGGATCCCATTCTCTGGCACCTCGACTTTGAACAACCCTTCTTCATCAAGGCAGATGCATCCAGCGTGGTGCTGCGGGCTGTGCTGTCACAGGAGGACCCCCAAGAAAAGGTTATGTTACCCTGCGCTTTTCATTCATGGCAATTAACGGCCATCGAACAGAACTACACTGTATTGGACCGAGAATTACTAGCAATTAAATCAGCTTTAGAGACCTGGAGACATTACTTAGAGGGTGCTGCCCACCCTCTCACAGTCCTCATGGACCACAAGAACTTAGAGTATTTACAAACTATGCATATTTTGAATTCTCGGCATGCCCGGTGGGCCGTGGTTTTTGCACGCTTTCGGTTTGTTATTCGCTACCGACCGGGCCACCTCAATATGCTAGTGGATGTCCTTTCCCGACAGACTGAAACTAAATGCACCCCATTGGGTCGGGAAGACACTATCTTGAATCGGTGGGTTTTCGCTGTCACATGTCTATCATTAAACGCCCTCCGCCAAGCAACCAAACGTGAATTAATCACCACTGATCTGGATGTGCAATTATCGGACCAAGGCCTTGTAAAACAAAATGGCAGAATCCTGGTTTCCCCATCCTGTCGACAACAAGTCTTCTGGGCACACCATGATGCACCCCTGGCGGGTCACCCTGGATGAGATAAAATGACGAAGTTGATCCACCACACCTTCTGGTGGCCAACTTTGCTGCTAGACGTGACCAAGTACGTCCAAGGATGTGCCACTTGCACCCGGACAAAGAGCCCCTGAACAAGGCCAACCGGTCTTCTACAACTACGAGCACTCCCTACAGGACCGTGGCAGGTACTAGGGATGGACTTCATTGTGGAGTTACCCCCATCATGGGGGTATAATACCATGTTCATAGTTGTAGATACATTCTCCAAGATGGTTCACTTTATCGCCTGCAAAGGACTCCCCATGGCCCATAAGACGGTGTTGCTGTTCCTCCGACACGTGATTAAATTGCACGGCCTCCCAAGGGAGCTTGTTTCCGATCGAGGAACCCAATTCACCTCGAAGTTTTGGAGAAGCTTGTTTACGAACTTGGATATCTGGCTTTCCCCCACTACGGCATACCACCCCCAGGCCAACGGACAGACTGAAAGAACAAATCAGGACTTAGAACAATAAATCAGATGTTACGTTAACCACCTGCAAGATGATTGATATGCTTGGCTTCCAATGGCAGAGTTTGCCCACAACAATGTCCCTCATGAGGCCATAAGAAACTCACTGTTGTTCGTGACATATGGGTTCCACCCCCAATTGGCCACACCAGAAATCTCGTCAACCCATGTTCCAGAAGCCGGGGCTCTAGTAGACCAGATTCAACTGATTCAGGCACTTGCCCGGGAGACCCTGATCAAATCTCGCCAACAATATAAGGTCTCTGCCGACTGTTGTCGATGCCCCACTCCGTCGTTTGCCCCTGGAGATCTTGTTTGGTTAGATCGATGACACTACCCCTCCTTGTGCCCCTTCCATAAATTAGACCATAAAAATATAGGACCCTTTCCCGTCGAGCGTCAGCTTAATGAGGTAACCTACAAACTCCGCTTACTGCCATCCCTTAAGATCCATCCCACGTTCCATGTTTCCTTGCTTAAACCAGCCCATGCCTTGCATTATCCCACTCAAGATATTCCCCCCGACCCCGTTTCCGTTTCCCCTGAGGAACCAGAGTATGAGGTACGGGTGCTCTTGAACTCCTGGATCCATCACAGCCAATTACCCATGCCCACTCCCCATACACCAACCATCAATCCTGGAGACAACTCCCAAGACCCCCACCAACACTCCCTGTGACCAATACCAGTGTTCCAAACACCGCTCCCAGTGAACACCTCCACACACACATCCTCTCTCCTGCAGACAGCACTCCACACAATCTTCACCGCTCCCCCTCACAAACCACAGTGCTACACATTCACATGCCTCAATCACTTGCACACAGACCCCACTCCCTGACCACTCTCACAGCACTTGCCCTCTGACTACACCCCCAACCTCTCGCATGTGACTGCGTTCCATTTGAACCAGCCCCTATCACTGAGACCAGTGGGAGCAGCGGGGGGTGGCTCCAGAGCCAGTGCTGGGGGCTTAAAGGCTTCCACCTGCCAGAGGTGGTGTTGGGAGCATGTGACTGCTGTCCATTTGAACCAGCCCCAATTACCGATACCAGTGGGAGCAGCAGGGGGTGGCTCCTGAGCCAGTGCCAGGGGCTTAAAGGCTTCCACCTGTCGGAGATGGCACCGGGAGTGTGTGACTGCGGTCCATTTGAACCAGCCCCTATCACCGAGACCAGCGGGAGCAGCGGGGGGCGGCTTCAGAGCCAGCTCTGGGGGCTTAAAGGCTTCCACCTGCCAGAGGCGACACCGGGAGCATGTGACTGTGGTCCATTTGAACCAGCCCCTATCGCCGAGACCAGCGGGAGCAGCGGGGGGTGGTTCCAGAGTCAGCGCCGGGGGCTTAAAGGGTCCCACCTGTTGGAGGCGGCGCTGGAGGCGCGCACCCAGGCAGCGCGCATAAGGGCTGTGCATGCAAGGGTGCGCCCTTGTGCGCGCAGCCTTAGGCGCAGGCCAGCGAGCAGGGAGGAAATTTTAAGATCCGTTTATCCTCCTTTGCCAACTTATCATCATGCCTATTAATAAAAGACTATGCCCTGAACTGTCGGTTGTGTCCCCTCCTGCCCCAAAACAGCCAAAACAATGCCATCTGGAGTATTTCTTTTCTACAAAATCAGATCAATCAAGGGTTGCCTCTCGAGTAGTTACATCACCGGGATCTATATCAGAGACCTCTTTTCGACAATCAATCTCTTCGGCAGTACATGGCAAGTCTGCATCCTTCTCGTGACATTCTATTCCAGTTATCCCCTGTCAGGGGAGCCCCCCTCCTTCTCAGTGTCAGGAGGGGCAGGGTTATTATCAGGGCAATGTGCCCCTGACTGAGTTCCTTACTAATCATGTGGCGCTGACTGCTGACTCTGTTCAGTTTATGTGCTCCCAAGTCCGCCAAATTCATGAGAAACTGGACTTGATGGTATTTTCCAGAGCGGAGCAAGTAGGGTCTAAGATTTCTGTGTCGTTCCCCCCCCCCCCGGGCAACAGGGGTCATTACAGCTGCTCCCCCCCCCCCGGGGTTTGTCTTCTGACCTTGGGCCGCCAGTGCATTTTGCAAACCCTCTGGGTGAGGCCCAGTCAGAGGATTGACCCTTGACTTTACAAACTAAAACAAAACCCAATTGTTTTATTTCAGGTCCTTCGGCGTTGTTACCCCCAGAGCAAGTAGCTTTTTACAGTTTGCTCCTTTTAAACTTAATTTTTACAATCTTGCCACTCCAGGGGAGACGCCTACCTGCTTGGATGCAGCTGAACATTTCTGGCTCTTGCTTAATTTCCCAATTCCGAGGTATCTTCCAATCACCAGACATGATGACATCAAGTCAGTAGAGCAGTTGCTGGTATCCAGGCATAGACAAGTGGTTAGCAATGGGTTTACTTCCCTAGAGATTATTGCGGCCATATGGGCGGCTAAAGCTTCCCTGAAGGAAAGATCAGTTTACATCTCCAAAGCTTTCCAATCCAACACTGGGGATATTTTGACATATAACAGGCAGGGCTCTCAAGGTGGTGGGCAGGTCCACCATGGGGTGCTAAATTTGGAGGCAGGTACTCAGAAGGGCAACCGGGTCCCACCGGCAGGTGTTCCCCCTCCACACACCCCGCGACAGGTCACAAATAATGACCTAGATTGCCCCGTGCCCTCTGTGGAAAGTATGAGAAGTATGGAAATTGGTACTGGGGAACACCAGGACTTTGCTCAGCCACCCCAGAAGCCACCCCAGAAGCTGAAACAAGATCCCCTGCTGGGCGACGGTTCCAGCTTTGCTGGCAGGCCGGGTAAGGGCGTTTCACCTGAATTAAGTTTACTGACAAAACTGGAACTACTGTGTTCACAATTGAACCAATTAAGATCGGGGGCTCCAACTTTTGGAGGGAGTGCCCACCCGATTCAGGCGGGGAGAAGGGGTTCTCTGACCCAGGTTGGGCATTCCCTTCCTGTGGCTCCTGGGTTACAAGCCCTTACCTTAAATGGTTCTAAGGTGGCTTCTCCCTCAGGAGTAAAGCTGAGAGTTCCCCATGGCAATGCAGTAAAAGCACAGGGCAGTGCAGTAAAAACAATGAGTTGGTGTTCTGCCCTCCTTTTGTGGATGGGTCGGAGAAGGTGGAGCTAAATGCTTTTACCTCCAGGTTCCATTCAGAAGGTAGGACCAGGGCCAGCCCAAGGGTTTCAGTGGCCATGTGCCAAGCTTTGCTGTGGGGCCCCAAAGGCCGGCCGGTACTCGCTAGAATGGGGGGGGATTTTCAGGGGATGAGGGGCGGCTGGTTACTTTCCTGCAACTTGACTGTGTCAGCTCAGCTCTGCAGCTTATAACTGGCCAGGGATTTCCAGGAAGTTTATGCCCCCCGAGGACTGACTCAGAGACGCCCGGTGGGCGGAAAAACAAAAACCGGCAGCATCTGTCAATCTTTAGCCCGCGGTGGCGTGGGGCCCCTCCCCCAGCGGGGCCATGTGCCTGGGCACTGGTGGCACATGCCTCGGGCCGGCCCTGGGTAGGACGCGGGTCTCAGAAAGGTCAGTGGAGCTTGTCTTCTCAGGTCTGTCTCTGTTACCCTCTGGGAGCTTAGTGTCCTTGCCTGAGGCCCCTTCAAATTTATCAGAGGCACTCTTGGTGAGGGCCCACTCGGGGGCCAGGGTATTGGATTTAACCAACCCTGTGGGCCAGGCCTTGGGGGCTTTTGGCTCGGGTGCCACTTTATGACTGCTACAGTCTTCTGTTTTTAAATTGGCGTCCTGGAATATCTCCAGCTGGAGGGCCCGCTGCCAGGATTTGGAATTTTTCCAAATGTTGAGATCTTGGGACCTCTTTTTGTTGCAGGAAACCTGGGCCTTGGATGACATTAAGTTGGTGAGTTTTACTGTTATATCTGTGGGGCTACTCCGTCTAGGGTGTTGGGTCGACCAAGTGGCGGGTTGGCTCTTGTGTTCTCAAATTCATTTAATGTGGTCATTAATTTAACAAATAGTTACCAGTCTTATTTTGCCCTCTTTCATTGTATACTCCCATCAGCTACTGAATTTTTGATAGGTAATGTGTATATTCCTCCCTCTGCTTCTACCTTTTTTTGTGCCCACATTTGGGATGAAATTCTCTGCAGAGTGAAAAATGCATGGCGCAGCTGTACCCGACGGCCTTTCTGATTATGGGAGGGAATTTTAATTCAAGATTGGGCGACTGGCAGGGGCCTGGAAACGGGGGGTGTTACCCGAGTCCTCCCAGGGTCCCTCCCCGTAGGGCCCAGGATAAAGTAACCAATGCAAATGCTAGGCACATGAAGTCGTTTGTGGAAGAGCTGGGGTTGATTATACTGAACAGTAGGTTGGAAGGTGATCGGGATGGATGTTACACCTTCCATTCCCACCAGGGCTCAAGTGCTATTGATTTCTTTTTAGCCTCAACTTCCTCTTTCCCGAGGATATTAAACCTTGTTGTCCTCCCTAGCGTTGAAACAGCCCATTTTCCATTGCAACTAACCTGGAGCGACCTGCAGGGTCAGGCGGCTTCTCCCTTGGAGGAAGGGCCAGGCTGCCCCTTGGGCCGGAAGACAGCATATAAAAGAACGCGTTGATCATCTAGAATGGCACAGCTCTTTTTTACTCTCCTAAAGGAACCTTCTATGGAGCAGTTGTGCCATTCAATAAAATCTGGAGTGTTGGATGGCCAGGTGGGCCTTGACCAAGTTGTGACTCTTCTTAGATCTCTTTTGAGCTCAGGGAATTCTCCCACCCCTCCCATGTGGGAATTTCCAGGGTTTGGTTTGACAGAGAATGCCAGTCATTACATTCATCTCTTAGACAGTCAGCATGCCAGTTGAAGCGCTATCTCTCGGGGGCTAGTAAATTATTTTGGGGGGGAATTCGGGCACGATATCGTTGCTTGATCGCCTCAAAGCGCTTAGCCTTTCAAAAATAGCAGTGGGCACGGCTGGAAAAGGCAGCCAAGAGTGGGAACTCAACCCAGTTCTGGGGTTGTATTCGCCAGATGAGATCAGGGTCTGATGTTATGGCCTCAGTAGTATTATCTCCTGAGGTCTGGGAAAGCTTCTATGAAGTCATTTTTTCGGTTTCCCCTTTACCTTGTTCTAGCCTCCTTGTTGAGGAATCTGACTCCTTCCCACACTGGCCGCTGGTCTCTGAGGAAGAGATCAAGGATGTGATTTTCCAGTGCAAAAGTGGGAAGGTGCCTGGTGCTGATCAAATAACTGGAGAATTTGAAGGAGGCCCCGGAGTGGTGGGCTGGGCTTTTAGCTCTGGTCGTAAGTATATCAACGCTACAGGAAAGATCCCTAGTTCATGGATTAATAGCATCGTGGTCCCCATAGTTAAAAAAGGTGACCCTAGGGACCTTGGGAATTACCGCCCTATTAGCCTCCTCAGTATTATAGGCAAACTCTATGCTAGGCTTTTACTGATCAGGCTTCAGGCCTGGTCAGAAGGTAAGAAAGTTATGCCTGAGCAGGTGGGGTTTCAGAAGGCCCGTTCAATGGTGGATCATGCCCTGGTTCTTGTTCACTTAGTTGGGAAGACCTTAGGCCAGGGACTGAAGACTTACCTGTGTTTCATCGACTTGAGGATGGCGTTTAACTCCATATGCAGGAGCCAGCTGTGGGCGAAGCTCCGGGCGCTGCAGATGGAGCCGAGACTTCTTTTCCTGATATCCCGACTTCATGAGAATAATACATTACAGGTTAAATTTAACAGGATGGGTGCTCTGACATGAAAAGTGAGGGTTGATAGGGGGGTGAGACAGGGCTGCCTGTTGGCGCCCGCTTTGTTCAACATCTTCCTAAACGATCTCCCCCCCCCTTTCTATCTGAAGCTGATACCCATCCCCCCCAGGTTGGGGATAGGAAGGTAGCTGTCCTACTCTACGCCGATGACACGGCCCTGATTTCTCGTTCTCCAGTGGGCCTCCACCGGGCAATGCAGCAGATGGGGGACTACTGTCTTAATGAGGGTCTAGTTGTCAATGATGAGAAGACAAAGGTCCTGATCACTGGTCGTAGGAAGCACAGGGATATGCATAGATGGCAGATTGGGGACCACCAGATCTCCCAGGTTGACAAGTTCCGATATCTGGGCGTGACTTTTTCTAATTCTCCCCGTTGGCGAGATCATTGGCTCACGGCCAAGAAGCAGGCCGAGCAAACAGCGAGTGTAATCTGCAGGTTCTATTTTCGTAAAGGGGGCCAGTTGCTTTTGCCGGCTCTCCGGCTATTCCAAGCGAAGGTAACAACTCAGCTGTTATATGCTTTCCCCGTATGGGGTCTGGATTTTTTGGAGCAGCTGGAATTGGTCCAAAATGGGTTCCTTAGGGTTATCCTGGGGATACCTCAAGGAACGCCGCAGGTATTCTTGCGGGCTGAGACGGGTTGTCTTCCAATTAGGGTTCTCGCTCTCCAAGTCCTTGTTCGTTTCTGACTGAAAGTGGAACTTTTACCCCAGGGGGATGGCTCCCTTCTGGGGAGAGCTCGTGATGAGGGTCTGCTGCTCCCCTGGTTGGGGAAGATGGAGGTTGTTATGAGGAGGCTTGGCCTTTTCCCAAGGAACTTATTGTCCTTGGAACTTAAGCATGCCATCATCCTGGTTAAGCAGAGGCTTGTTGACCAGCAGCTCCAAATTGATACTGATAAGCTCCAATCACAGAGGGTTAATCCCTCATATAAGCCTCCGGCTAGAACCTTACGAGAAACAAACTACCTGGTAGCCTGGGCCAATTTTTCTTTAAGGTGAGCTTTTACACGCCTTCGCTGTGGCGTGTTCCCCTCAGCAGTATTGGAGGAGCGATATATGGGAGTCCCACTCCAAGAGAGGAGCTGTTTGTCTTGCTCTATGCAAGTTCCGGATACAACTAATCATATTCTTTTTGTCTGTCATAATTTTCAAATCTGAGGGTTAAGCTCCTTGTGACCCTTGGGCAACTCCAGGCAAGGCTCCCTTTCGTTGAACCGCAGGAATTACGCTTGGACCATAGGGTCTCTGAATTAACCTTCTCTCTGGCTGTTTTTGGTAATGCAGTCATGTATGAGAGACGCATGAAGGCTTTGGGGGTGGAATAAGGGCTGAGGAGGGTTTGACAGTCTGATGTAAGTATGTCCTCTCGGAATACTGATAAACTCTGTGGAGGCTGGTTTAGATTATATAGGTGGTTTACAAGTTGGATGGTGCTTGTTAAAAAAGTTTTTATATAACTCTTTTGTAAATGTTGTGTTTCGTATGTAAGATAATTGTTGGTCAATGTATCCTCTGTTTTACATATTGCCAATAACTCTCCAGTTAAGGCAAATAAAGTTTATTATTCATTCATTCATTCACGCCGTTCTCTCTTCCTCTCAACTCGCTCCTTATCTCTCACTCCACTTTCTCTATCACTCTCTGACCTCTCTCCACTCCACAAACACTTCCAGCTCACCATGGCCTTGGAGACAAACTGGCTCCCTTATGTAGATGGGCGGTATGTTCTGGGTCTGTTGTGGTTGGCATAGGGATGTGGGTGGCCTGATTCCTACAGGGGATCGGGAGGGGACAGGGCTGCGTGGCATGACGTGCGGCCGCACAGCCCCTCCCCCCCGCGCTCCTCCAGCCGTCCGCCCTCCGGGAGATGGATCTTGATCTGTGGTTCAGCGTGGCGGGCCTTGCAGCCTGTTACATTGGAAATTACGCCAAGACTAAGTAAAAGGGAAATTTAGCTACATCCAGGGGAAACTTAATTGTTCAAACCTTAATTATGTGACTTCTGCCCCAATCCATCAATCCTGTCATGATTTAAACAAACTAACCAATATGAGGTTCCTTGACAAGGATGAGCTGGGGTCCCAGTCTCAGGCTCCCCCCGTCATTCTGGAAGAAAGATCTTCTGATACTACAGGAAATGCTCGTGCATAGGCTATTGAGAATTTAATTATAGCTCCTGCATCAGTGGGTGATGCCAAACTCTTTCACACTCCTATTTCTCTTTCTCTCCTGCTTCAGGGGAAACTTTGATTTACCATCATCACAGGACTCGGGGCTTGGGTCAGCTGCCCCTGAAATTTTGCCAGTTGACAGGGGAAAAATTGAGGATATTCCTTGGGTGATTTCAGATGTTACGAGATCACAGTCAATCACAGTGAACCACACTCAATCCCCCAGCGTGGCCAATGAGCTCTGAATGTCTGTTTGGCGGCATCCAGATGTTCACCACAGTCAATCACCGGTAGGGGCCAAGGCCAACCACAGTTCTGGAGCTCGAGACGGGAGCAGGTCCAGAACCGTGGTCAATGCAATCCCCACCGGGAAACTGCCAAAAGTAACGTCTGAATGGCAACTGCCAGGTGCGATCCCACAGAACGATCACACATCGTGACAAATGCACGCAGCATCGCTGCCAGGCAACGGCCAACAAATGGAGCAAGGAGGGGTATTTAAAGGGCACACTGCAGCAGGGGAATGAGGTGGCGAGACAGGAAGAGAGTGGAGAGACAGGACAGCGATGGAGCGCGAGGAGCAGCAGCAGGAGCTGGAGCAACCCGCCCCACAGGGGGATACTGAACAGGGGACAGAGGACCCCCACAAATGGGTAAGGAGACCACAACGGGATGGCCGGGGGGTGGGGTTGCAAGGGTAGCAGACAGCCACGGAGGGATGGCGGGAGGGCGGAGCCTGAGGTCAACACACGTCCACGTGCCACCGGCTATCCGTTGGGCTCTGTACCCAGGTGCTGTGCTGATTGGTTGTGGCCTGTGCGTTACCGGGTGCTCCTGGTGACACAGGGCCACTCACCCGTACTGGGGGGCTCCACCTGTAGGTCCCATGCCCCCTGGTGCCGCTTGCTAATGGCTATTGGGGTGTTGGGTGCNTGTCCTGTGCATTAGCGGGTGCTCCTGGTGGCACGGGGCCGCTCACCCGTACTGGGGGGCTCTGCCTGTAGGTCCCATGTCCCCTGGTGCTGCTCACTACCGCGTATTGGGGCGTTGGGTGCCCGGGCATGGGGGGGGGGGGAGGGCTGTGCCCCCAGCATGTAGATGGTGTAACGGTGCTTTGGAGGGTGCATGAAAGTTGTGTGCGTATCACTGCTCTCTGTGTGTAGGCCGTCTCTGGTCTTGGGTTCCTGCAGCTGTGCTGTGTCCGCTCCCTATGCATCACTTCTCTGCTGTCTCATTGTGCTACCCTTATCATGTGGCCTTGGAGCTCCCCTGGTTGCCTCCCTTGCCTACCATGGTTTGAGGGCCCCCACTGTCCTTAATTATCAGACCCTCTGCCAGCTGCACCATGGCCAATGTTGCTGCAGCAGAGTTCCCGCTCAGTGGTTCCATGGCCGGTCCATGTTGCTGGACCTACAGGGAGACCATGTCTCTAGCTGACCTGTGGCATTCCCCTGGTGTTCAACTGTTCCTTTCCTCCCCATCTGCCCTCCCGTCTGCCTATCGGTGTCTGAGCTCGGGCCTCCGCTGCTTTGGATATGTGGCTACAGCTTGCGAGTGCCAGCTCCATGCTGTGGAGCTGGGCCTCCGTCTCTTTCTGGATGGGCGCATTCCGGAGCTGAGGGGGTTGCTGGTGTTGTGGTCTGCTCCTGAGACGGTGTCAGCTCTGTCTGTCTGTGCCTTGTCCAGCTTTCAAACTTGTCTGGCAGAGGGCGGTCCTGCCCTGGCTGTGTCCTACTTCTGCTGCATCCTAGGGGCCCGTGGCTACCAGCGTTCCCGTGGGGCATCATACTACCGCCTGTTGGAGCTCGGACAGCTGTTGTGGCCCCCTGCTGCTGACTATGCCTTGCCCAATCCCACTGGACCCAAGCTGCTAGCACTGTCGGAGGTGTGGTCTTGTGTCGATGTTCAGGTTGGGCTCACCGGTCCTGATCCTTCTGATGCCTACTATCTTGTTGCACACCACATGGCATGGATGGGCTATAGCTGGGGCATGTTGCAGTGGCCTCACTATGTTCATCTGCTGGGCCACCCCATCCCACCCCCCTTTGTGACCCCATGCAGCTGGCTGTAGGTCCCCCCTGGGTCATCTGTGTCCCACCTATTGCCTCCGCTGGGTGCTCCTTGCACCTTCCGTACTGTGACCTGCTACAACATTCCCATTGTGAACCCACTGCTGTCCTGGCTCAATCTGCTCCCCCCATTCTGCTCAACTGTGCCGGGTTGCCTGCACCCCGGGGCTGTCTGTGTGGCACCACTACACCATCTGTACCCTTGGGTTTGGTTCCATGACCCGCCCCCCGGTCAGCTGTTAGCTGCTATCTGACACCTGTACTGGGGATCCCCGTGGACCTTTTCACCCCTTGCTCAGCCAGCTCCCTGCCAGTGTCTGTGCTCAGCCCCCACCCCCACAATGTCTCCATGACTGTTTGTGACAGGGGGTCCCTTGCTCGTGCCACCCAGCATCTCCTTATTGGGGGGGGCACCATCGTCTGTCTGTGACATGGGGCTCACTTCCCTCGCTGGCTGTGCATTATTTATTTATTTATTTATATTTATTTATTTTAAAATTTATATCCTGCCCCTCCTGCCCACAGGGCAGCCCGGGGTGGTGAACAGCATTTCATTTAAAACAGTAATAAAATTTTAAAACAATTTAAAATACACTACATGGGGAAAAAACCCATCCCTATCCCCACCCCCACCCCACCCCTACCCCCCACCAAAAGCCTGACGGACCAGCCAGGTCTTACATATACGCCGAAACAGCAGGAGAGTGGGCGCCAGCCGAGCCTCCTCCAGAAGCGAATTCCACAGCACAGGGGCGACCACCAAAAAAGATCTAACATCGGTGGCC
>QEPC01012592.1:2241986-2267525 GCA_003113815.1 Sphenodon punctatus | reverse complement strand
CCACCAGTGGGCAACCCTCCCCCCCCGGCCCTCCCCCCCTGTGCTCTCACCACAGGAGCTATCTCCCACCCCCCTACTCCCCTGCATTATCATCCAGGACCCGTTGTCTTGCTGTTGGGACCTGCCTCTGCCCTCCTCACTGTCTTCCTCGGATTGGTGGCTCATTCCCTGTAACCCTGCTCTGTCACCGTGTGGACCCCTGTCTGGTCAGCGGTCTGTGTTGCTACTGGGTGCCTCATGGTGCCTGTGCTGTCCTTGGGGTGTTGGGTGCCTGCCCCTGTGTCCTGCTCTGTTCCAGCTGATGCCCCTTCCTGTTTTGTTGCCCTCTGTTGGTCTCAGCACACACACACACCCCGTGTCCTTGCTGCTGTCTCTTGGGCTGCCCCGTGTGGTGTTCCCCATCCCCCCTTGTGTGCCCCTGTGTGTCTCCCCCTTGTTCCCTTTCCCTTTCGGCTGTGCGTGTTCTTGGCAGCATGTGTGTGGTTTGTGTTCGGCTCCGTCCATGGCTTCCTTCTCCCTGTTGTGTGTGTGCAGCTCAGCCGTTCACCTCCCTCCTCCCCCTCCCTTCCTGTTTCCCTCACATGGGCAGTGCCCTGTGGTGCTTTTGGCTTCCTTTGCCCTCGGTCGGCCATGTCTGTGTTCCGCCCCGCCCTCGTGGCTTCTGGGGGTTCTTGACATGGTCCGGGACCAGTGTCATGTCTGTTGCGCTATCCTGGATCGTGGCCTGGCTGTCTGTTTCCTTGCCGTGGTCCCACTCCCATCATGTCTGTTTGGGGCCTGTCGGAACCATGGGTCGACGTTGGGCAGCTAGCCACGGTTCGGAGAGCGTAATGTCTGAAATTACTCTTTGTGGTAAGGAATTTCTCCCCCTTGTTGATGTTGATGCTGATCTGCTCCCTAATAATAGTTGACATCATCTCATTATGGGTAGGGAGGCTAATATTTTGAAATTGTCCTTCCTTTCCTGGAATATAGCTGGTTGGAGAACACTTCTCTCTGCTGAAGTGATGAATCTGTTCGAGAATTATGATATCTTCTGTTTGCAGGAGACTTGCTTATTAGATCTAAACTCCCTTTCACTCCCAGGCTTTCAACTTTGGGACGTCCCTGCTATCAAATTGGGAAAGTATAGGTGTCCATCTGGCGGCTTATTGACTTTATCCAAAATGTCCCTTGATCTGGTAGGTACTAAGAGTGAGAATACCCCTAGGAATACTTTGGCAGTTAGATTTGTTTGGGGAAGTGATGAAGGAATTATTCTCATTCATATTTACATTTCTCAATCTGACAATATAGTCAATTGTATCCCTTTTTAGTTGCAACTTGAGGATTTGATTGAGTCTTTAGAAGATATATATCCCCACACTCCAATTGTTCTTGCAGGTGACTTTAATGCTAGAATTGGGAAAGGAACCTCTGAACAGGCTGAAGCCATCGGCGTGGATGAGGATGAGAACTTTTTCTTTCCTGCTAGTTTTTCCAGAGATCTGGTTATAAATGCTCAAGGGCCTTAGTTTTTACAGTTCTTGTACAAGGGTAGATGGAAATTTCTTAATGGCCGTTTCCCTAGGTTTTGAAGTTCTCGTGATAGGATATAGTGATCATCATCCAATTATTTCCTATTTCTCTCCATTATCTGAACAAATCAAACGCAGAGATGCTAATTTAAATCTGGCGGATATAGATGTCAATGACTATGTCTCTGTAAAATGGAATTTGAAAACAGCCAGATTAACTAATGAACTCCTGGTCTCTGAGGAAATAGATATGCTTAAGAATGCTATAATAGCACCTCACCATAAGTATCCATCAGAAATAGTTGATGAATTTTCCTATCTGATTGATTTTCTTAAATGCAAGTTAATTGGAGCTCTGAACAAAGATAAAAATTAAAATTGTCATCCCTTAAAAAAATAAAATAATCCCTGGTATGATCAGGAATGTCTTTTTGCAAAGAAAGCTGTTTATAGGGCAGCTAGACAGGTCAGAATTTCTAAAGCTAGGCCAGTTAGTCTCTGTGATGCCGAACAAAAGAAAGTTTATGGAGATCTGCTTAGAGACAAAAAATGTAATTACCAGCGATCTTTATGGTCTGCTCTTGCAGATGTGGTCCTTACCTGTTATCAGTCCAAGTTCTGGCAATTGGTTAATAATGGAATGCGTCCTTTTGCGATCCATCCAAACATCGCTGCAGCTGCATGGCAATCTCACTTTTTGGAGACTAAAGGACCTTCCCCAGTGGCCTCCAGTGAACCTTGTGGAAATTAGAGGATTTTTAGAACTAATCCATTTGGGTAAGGTCCTGGGTAGTGATGGAATACCTGGCGATATCTTATTCAATAAAATTGACTGGTGGCTTCCCATCATTTGCACATTGTTTGATGCCATAAATTGCAGTGGTTTAGTTCCAGCTGGCTGGAATATTAGTATCATTATTCCAATTTTCAAAAAAGGTGATAGAGAGCTCCCATCCAACTATAGGCCAATCAGCTTGATCAGTGTGATAGTCAAATTATATGCCTGTTTTTTATTAATCAAACTGGAGGCCTGGACGGAAGAGGCTAGCGTCTTCTCAGAGGAACAGGCCGGCTTTCGCACTGGTCATTCCACCTTGGACCATTGCTTTACTTTGACACACCTGATTGACAAGTATGTTAGGATCAGAAGGGGGGCTCTGTTTCTGTCTTTTGTTGATCTCAGGTCAGCCTTGGATCTTATAGATAGGAAACTCTTATGGACTAAATTATCTGCAACTAATATGGATAGGAGATTGATTACTCTTGTATTTTGTCTCTATGCAAACACCTTGCTGAGAATACAACTCACTCTGAAAGGGCATTTATTGGATACTATACCTGCCACCAATAGGGTGAAACAGGGATGTGTTCTGGCTCTGTTTCTTTTCAACTTCTTTATAAATGGAATTGTCATGGAACTTGTCAGTCAGTTACATTACCCTGTTGCAATTCAAAACAGGCGGATTTTGATTCTGCTTTATGCAGAAAACATGGCCCTTGTGTCAAATGCTAGATTGGGTCTGAAGAGACTCCTTGGAGCTCTGGGGATCTTTTGTAAAAACAACCATCTTAAAATTAACTACCAAAAAACTAAAGTCCTTGTAGTGGCCAACAGCTTTCATAAATTTAACTGGGTGCTTGATGACATTAGCCTTGAACAAGTCAAGTCTTATCGTTATTTGGGGCTGACATTTTCTGCCACTGGTTCTTGGGCCAAGCACGCAGAAATCACCAAATTAAAGATGAATCAATCCATTGGGGGGGCTTCTTAAGTTCTGGAAAGGATGGAGGCAAACTTATATCACCTGCCTTGAAATTATTGGATTTGAAGGCCAGTCTGCAAGCTCTATACGGTGCCAAAATTTTGGGACCTTTTCTTAGGAACAATCTGGAGTTCTTCCAAGATTGCTTTTTACTGGTGATCCTTTCGGTACCAAAGAGCATTTCGTCCTGCCTTGTGAGATTGGAAACAGGTGTTTTGCCGGTTTCAGTAAAACTCTATTTGACTCAGGTTTCTTATTGGCTGAGGGTGAGGAGTATGATGGAAGATAGGGTAACATATCTTTGTTTTACCGAATTCAATTCTCCTGCACTCTTGTCACAGTGGTACAGGAAACTAATCTCTCTTTTACGAATGATGGGGCAATCCATGGAGGCAGTCACACCTCTGTCTAATACTAAGATAAAATCTTTGATTTCTAGACAGCTGACAGATTTGGCGATTGCAGAGGACATGAGACGGATTGCCTGTTTAAAATCTGTTGATGGCGACTCCTCACCATCCATTCAGCTTAATTAGCTCTTAGTTTATTTTATTTGTATTTTATTTGGTTGGTTTAGTTATGTTTGTATGGTTTGTTCTTTTGCTTCTATGTCAGTTTGGCAAAGTTACTGCAAATTGGCTCCTATTCATTATTATAATTGGCTTGTGATCTTTTGTTGTAATCTACACATATGAATTTTCTAAGTTTTTCCTTTGTATTCTTTTAGTTTTGACTTATGGTCATGACTCAACAAATAAAATTATTATTATTATTATTAGTGATGGCCCTGCAGTGATGCTGCCATCCAGTTATGGTGCTGTTTGTTCAGGGCACTGGGGAATGCATTCCAGGTGCCACAGCCCTTCCCCCCAATCCACCCCACGCTCCCAGGAGCTTGGCTGTTATGGAGCACATGGGGACTGCAGATGGGGTCCCCCTGTCAGCAGGACTGTTGAACGGATTCTTACAGACTTGCTGCTTGGCTTAACTTTGATAATGCAGCCACTGGGACGTTCCCCATCTCTTCCTCCCCCAGCTCCTGCCAGGGCTCTATACCTATTATTGGCCAGGAATGTTTCTGCCTTTTGTGTGTGTTTCCCAGAGTCTATGTGCCAGGCTACTACCATCTGGTCAAGGCCACTTATGTGTTTGCAGACAGCTCTGGCTCTTGTCCACCACTTTCCTAGCCACTCTCCAGCCACCTCTGGTGTGCTCCTGCTTGCTGGACATGTCTAGCTGGGGATCTGGCCATGCCTGTGAACATAGGGGCGGTGAGGAGTGGCCCGTGTGTGCAACCATGCTGCTGGGTGCCCTGTGGTAGAGCAGCGATGTCCAGCTGTTGGTGAGCAATCCCCTTTCCATTGGTGATGGCTTCAATCTCCTCTCCCATTATATGTGGCTGCTGGGTCACCCCTTTGGGGGTCTTGAGTGTCAGTGTCGGTCCAGGGATCTTGGCTTTGCACCTCAATGCTACTATGACTGTGGGCCCCTACCCACTGTTTTGCTGCCATGGGAAGCCTGGGAGATTGCAGCTGCTCGCAAGGTGGCTGATCAGCATGACTACAGATTGACCCTCCAGGCTGGTGGTCCCTATGTTGCTACCTGCTACACCAGTGTCCTGCTGTGTGCCTGTGGCGTCTCTTGACCTTGAGTGGATTGTCAGGCTCACCTTGTGGAACTGGGATTTCTGTGTCCCCTCCTGCCCCCGCCGGAGGCCCCTTCCTGACCAGGGTGCCCACAGAGCTGGAGATGGCTGCTCTGAGTGATGTGCTCACCCATTCTGATGTCGGGGCTGCTGCTGCTGCTGCTGCTGCTGGCCACCCCCTTCTGCACCACTTCGTGGTGGATGCACACATGCATGCCTGAGGTTACCACCAGGGCCTCTTTGCCTGGGAGGGCTTTGTCCAGGTGTCTCTATTCCCTGAGCATCTGGTTCTTGCAACATGACACTGCTGTTGCTGCAACCTCCAAGGTGGAATGTCGCTCCCTGCCACTCAAACACTGGTCCTGTTTCCCTGTGTCCGTTCTTTGGGCTGATGCCCCACTGCGTGCACCCCCTGCCTGTCCATCTGTCTCCTGCTCTGTGGTCTGTGGGGATCTGGTCTGACCCTTTGAGAGCCAGTCAGCCATGGAACCATTTGGAACTCCCTCATTGTGCTGGACTGCTCCATGCCTGCACTCAGCTGTGCGACCCCTTTGTCCCTGCCATCTGCTTGCTCTAGCCGGTGATGGACCTGCCTAGTCCCGGTATCAATAAATGCTTGAGCTTTTTGCAGCCTGTGTTCTCCTGTGGTGTTTGTGGGCCAGGTGCACCAGCAGCTCATGAGGCTGGTGCTGGGTGTCGGAGTTTGGGGGGCTTGGGGTGTGTGTGTGACCAGTGAGTGAGCTGGATGGTTGCTCCACTGCTGGTAACATTTACATCTGCATGCATGGTGTGCAGCTCTTTTGGGCATCCGTTCCTGTATGGCTGGTATTGTCTTGCCATCAGCAACGCCCAGTGCACTTGCATCTTGTGGGCTCTTGTGGCTCTCTGGCTCTGCTGATGGGTGTTACCAGTCTGCACGGCCCTGCCTCTCTACTCCTGCATATGAGGCGGGGATTTGTGTGCCCATGATGGCCAGGGCATGGGGAATGGGGATGGGGCAGAGTCTCATGTCTTTGGATGCCATGTGCACCCTTTCTGGGTCATTATGGGTGCCTTCCAGATCCTGCAGGTGGGCTGGTATGTGTTCTGGGGTCCTTGCTAGGGCAGTTGCACCCTATGCAGTCCTGCACCTTGTCTATTACCTGTTGGGGCAGTGTGCTGGTGTACGTCTGGCGGTACCCTGTGTCAGCGCCCTCTTGCTTTCTGTACCGGGGGTCCATCCCCCCTTGCCTCCCTTTGTTTCCCTCCCCTCTGGCATTTTTCATTCTCCTTGGGACAGTGCCTCTGCATCTATTTGTGTGCTACTGTCCCTTTATGTTGCTCTGGTCTCACTCTGGTTTTGACACTGTGGCTATTGGGGCTCCCACCCTCTATTGGTCCCCCATTCCTCATCTGGCAGCCATGGAGGGGGCCTGCAATTATGGGGGGGTCGTGACCGTGAGTGTGACCAGCCTGATGGCTGTGATTCTTCTCCCTTGTCACACCCTTGGGGGTGGCCTATGGGGTGTTTTCCTATTGTGTCTTGGGTTGCCGGGCCTCTGTTGGGACTGGGTGGGGTCTTGTGTGCTTCTGGGTGGTGTTCTCCCTGACTCCCCCTGTCGTGGCCTGATCCCTGTCCCCACCTCCCACTTTCTCTTCCCCTTTAGCTGCCGTACTTGTGCTTGTGACTGTGCTGCAACTTGGAGTTGGCCGGGCAGCTATGGCGTGTGACGACAGACCTTCGTGCAGGGGCACGGGTGTACTGTGAGATCTGTGAGTTACCTCTCTCTGTGTGTCCCCCCACCCTTTTTTGGTGTCCGATCCCTTGGTGTTCCAGCCTGTGACCTGCCCTTATGGTGCTCTCCCTCTATCCTTTAGTGTAGGAGATGATTAACGAGAGGACCTGGGAGCAAGAGGAGGGGGTTCAGCTGCTGCTGCTGCTGCATCTCCTACACCGGGTGCACCAGCTGGACTGTGCCCAGGCCAACTAGTGGAGCTGGGTCCAGGGTCACTGGTCCTACTGAGGGCGCAGACCGTTGCCCGCTATGTGTCTTCTCGTTTTGCACTATTGAGCCTGTTGGTCTTCCTTTTTGTTCATTAAAGTTTTTATCAGCATTGTTCCCCCCCATGTCTGTGTGTTGTCCTTCCTGCAGGCATTCTCTCTGTGTGGTCCAGGTCTGGCTGGTGTGGGGTGGTTGCCTAGTAGGGCCGGGGTCCGTGGGTATGTGCTCCCCCCACCCTGTTAGTGTCCTTTGTTTCTGTGGGTGCTCTGTGGACTTGCTTTTTGGCTCCTGTTCTATTGGGTTTGCCCCTTCCACTGTCTTTGTTGGGTCCCTTATCCCCCATGGAGGCCCTGGTGTCCTGTCCCCTCTTCCCTGTTGTTTGGGTGGGTGTGCTTGAAGGGGTTGCCTTTCCTCTGGGACCATAGTGTTTCTGGCTCTGCCTATTTCTGGCTCTGCCTATGCCCTGTGCATCCCTGAACCGTGCATTGCATTTTGCTGCAGCTTTGGTGCTGGGGTGTCACTGTTGGACAGCGCCACTCCTCTCTGTGCCCTCTGACCCAGTCCTCACCATGCACTTTGCTGGCTGCCTGTATTTCCTATGCAGCCCTGTGCCTTGCATGGTATGTGGGGGGTTTGGGGACCCCGTGTGTGGTTGGTCTTGTCTGGGGGGCCGATGTGGCCCCCACCCATTGTGGGGCTTGCTTGTGGTTTCGTGCACTGTGCTCTGTCCAGCCCCTCCCTAGTTCTGGCCCCCCTCTCCCTCTCTCTGATGGGTTCCCCTGTGTGCTTGTGTGGACAGTGGTCTGTAGGCGGGGTCTTGGAATCTGGGGATCTGTGGCACCCAGCTGTCTGACCATTGTCTGGGGGCTTAAGCGGGGCTGCTTCTTTGTAGCACTTGACCTTCCTGCTCCCTTCTCCCCCGCCCACTCAGAGTCTGGCAGTGCAGGGGCGGTGACATGTGCTGTGGCTTCATTTGCCCTCGCTCAGCCATGTTGCAACATCATGCAGCTGGGTATAGTTTTCCTTCTGCTCAGCGTGCGGGCTGTCGGTGTGAATGGTATGAGTGTGTGCTCAGTGGGACTCTGGGTGGGTGCCGGGTGGGTGGGTGCCGTGACTTCCCCTGACTTTCCACAACCCCCCTGTGGCAGTGTCTGTGTGAATACCTCCCTGCTCACCACTGGTGGGTGTTCAATGGGTGGGTTCACCCACCCACCGGGCCCGCGCCTCACACACACACCAGGCCCACACCATCATCCATGTGAAAATGGCCTATGACACCACAAGAGCAAGTGAAATGGACAATGACTAAAAGTGATCACTAGTGGCAGAACATGATATGCCAGTTGTGGAATGAATACCAATGGTTCCAAAATTTCAGAATTACATGATGTTTTCCACATGCTTGTGGATGTGCTGAAACCACACTTGAAGCGCAAGAACACAAGTATGCGGAATGCCATAATGGTGGAGAAACACATTGCTATAGCACTGTGGGAAATGGCCACTACTAAGGGCTATCATCCTGTGGCCAACCACTTTGAGGTTGGTGTCTCCACAGTGTGCAACATCTTAAAAGAGGTTTTTCATGCCATTAATGATGTTCTCCTGCCATGTATTGTGCAGTTCATGAAGATGGGAGACATAATAACGGGATTTGAGGTACTCAGGCTACCTCATTGCATGGGAACAATTGATGGGAGCCACATTGATGTTTTGGGGCCAGATGAGGACAGTGAAAAATATTACTGCCAGAAATAATTTTATTCAGTAGTTCTGCAGGCAGTTGTGGATGCTAATGGACACTACACAGATGTTTATGCAGGGCTATTCTCATGACTCTGTAATTACTGATTATGCATAGTTCTCTTATATTTAAACAAATGTACAAGGGAATTTTCTGCCCAAACCCAGAGGTGGTCATAGAGGGTGTAAGTGTTACACCAGTTATTATTGGTGACCTGGATTACCTAATTCTCCCCTGGCTTGGCTCCTTAAAGCATATCCAAAGAGCTTGGACTCTTCCAAAGAGTGCTACAATATCACCCTATCATGATGCAAGCAGCTTGTTGAGAGTGCATTTGGTCATTTGAAAACTAGATGGAGAAGCCCTAAGTGGAACAGTTGAGATGATGCCCGAGAATTCAGGGGAAATGATTGTCTCCTGCTGTGTATTACATAATGTTTGCAAGACTGGAGGTGCAGTCTTAACATGACCTGAACTAGAAATCCAGGATGCCTCAGATGTGAACATTGCACTACCCGAGCGAGGACAGATAACAAGGGCCATTAAGAGACATGGTTATGTTGTTTGCGATGCTTATTGCTCCGTCCTTCAACAACTGAATGCTGCCTGAAAGTGTATTGGGGGGGGATCTGTAATGTTATGTGCTACCCCTCCCCCCCTTTTTGTACTATTTTTTTCATGTGGTGTCCTGTAGTTGCTATTTAAAAATAATTAACATTCTCATTGTGTTAACATTTTTTTAAAAAGAAATTGTAACAATAAAAAATATTAATCAGATTGCCAAACTTTGTGTCATCTAGAACACCAGTGCAAAGGTATTAACATGTTAACACAAACCTTGAAACGTACAGTATTTTTCATAAGCATTTTCAACATTATGGAAAAAATTCAGTCAATTAAATCTTTTTAATTATTTGAAGTAATAACTTCTTTTGAGAACATAAATTTAAAGGGGTATATAAACTATCCTCTGTAGATTGGTCCATATTTTAAAAATACAACATAATCACAATTTTAATAATCAGCCAAAAAAAAGAAAGAAAAAAAAAGAAAAAAAGCCTTGTATTTTTAATCAAAAATACTGATTAACAAAATTGTAATTAAAAGTAACATGCAACCAGAACATTTCAATTTAGGAAACTTTAAATATAAATTAGTAATTATAAAGTAAATGAATAAACAAAAAAACCATTAAAATGCTTATATAGAAATTATGGAAAGTAGCAAAAATTAGTGATCAGCAAAAAATAAATGGTCAGCAAAAATTATGGGGGGGAAAAGGCTTGTATTTCAAAGGGAAAAAATGAAATGAACATTAAGAACCATTCCTTCCTGCTTTTTATAACTTTACACTCTGGTCACACTTCTGGTATTGCATTATCCATCTCAGACTATTCCTTCTTGCTTTTAATAAAGCACTGTCCCTCAGAAACAGGAATAGAAATAGAAATTATTATATTTCCCTCATAAATATAAATAACAATTAGCAAATTCTATTTTCCTCTTTTTAGAGAAATATTAATAAAATTAAAAATAAATAAATAAAAAAATTAAATTTATCTTTTCAACTATTACCACTGAACAGCTTTACCCTAGGGAGATTCTAATTTAGGTTTCTATGAAATGGTAATCATAGGCAATTATCTGTGCCCTTCCTATTTTTTTACAAGGCCTTTACACTTTGTAGCCTTTTTCTTTGGAGACACCGTTGGTGATCGGAGATACAGGACCCACAATAGTTGATGTGGCCTGTACCCATGTGAAGGGAACCGGAACTTGCTCTAATGGCAGAGGTTGCTAGTTGCAGACATGGGCCCTTTTCACACAGGGTAATTTAATACGTTACGAGATCACAGTCAACCACAGTGAATCCCAGTGGATTCCCTGTGGTGGCTGTGATCATGTGAACTTCTGTTTGAGCCCCGTTAGATGTTCACCACGGTGAATTCCTGGTGAGGTTCAAAGGTAACCATGGTTCCGGACTTCTGGCTGGCCAGCCGGAGATCCAGAACCATGGTTAGATTGGCCATGATCTGGGATGGGCCAAAAGTAATGTCTGTTTCGTTGGCCCATCCCGGATCGTGGCCCAGACCGTGATACAGGATTGGGCGCAGCGGCCATCTCCTGGAGGGTGGGCAGCCAGGGGAGCATGGAGGGCAGGGCTGTGTGGCCGCACATCGCACCTTGCAGTCCCTCTCCGCGCAGCCCCTCCCCGATTCCCCTCCAGAATCAGACCGGCATGTCTAAAGGATGGCCGACCTGATTCCTGACCGGGATTCGCAACAGATCCTGGTCCGTGGTTCAGCGTGGCGGGCCTTTGGGCCCGTCACGTCTGAAATTACCCACAGACGCTCTAACACTAATAAAATGGGTGTTACATTTTATTATACATGTTGCAGGGCTTCAGGTGTGCTCTATGGGTGCCCTTCAACATAAATAATAATGTTTTATCAGTGTTAGAGTGTCTGTGTGAGAAGGGCCATAGAGTTCTGCATGGGTAGGAAATGACTGTATGTTCCTTGACTAGGTGGAAGATGAAAACAGCTCACAAACCTATCAAACCCATCTGCCATGTTCCCCACATGCTCTGTTAACTGCTGCGATACTGTCTTCATTGCTTTTATGGGACAAGCGCAGCCCTGGAAGTATTTTTCTGCCAGCTCTAACTGGTGCTCCTACATTTTCTGCCACCACGTCTCAATTTCCTATCAGCGTGCCTCCCTTTCATCCCTGTGGTTCTCCAGCTCCTTTTGGTGCTCGTGGTCAGCAACAAGCAACTCTCTTTGCTGCTTAACTCTAGTAGAGTTACCTCATGCATCTTCCCCATCTTTTTCATTATTTCCTTTGCTGCCACCATAGTCAATTTTGCTATATCCTTCACAGCATTAACTCGCAATGTTTTTATTTCTTTTTCATCCTCATCTCCCATAATCACTGCATGAGTGTTTGCTCTGTCCTTGGTCCTGACGACTGAGCATCTGAGAAACAGAAATTGGGAATAGCAGCTTAGTGTCACAAGGATATCGTAAAACTTTAATTGCTTAGTTATTTAATCAGTTGCACAATAACTCTAAGTCAAATCTACATGCACACAGTTTTATCCACCCCCAACATCTACCCTCCCCTCCTTCTTATATTTTTACAAGACAAACTTGTTATTTTAAGGCAGAAATTAAGGTGGGTGCAAATTCATTCATGCTGCAAAAAGCGTGGAAATTGTAGGTTGGCAACTTCTGTGCCATCTAACATAATGTGTAATGTTCTTCAGCAGTTTGTCTGTGCTACCTAACATAATGTGTAAACCCAGCCTTCTGACTTGGCCACTCTGTGAAATAACATTCCCTGTGTCTGTTTCCTCACCTTTAAATTGGTGATAATGCTACTTTCCTCTTTTTGTTAAGTTGTTTGAAACTGTCAGATAAAAACTAGTGTACATAATACTAGCTAGTGTTTGGAATCTGGCCAGTCATGTCTTGTCTGTAATACCTCATACTTGACTTACCTTGAATTTATCATGGAAACAGAAGCTGAGCACTGTGCCTTGCTGCAGGGGTGGAGAACCTCCCCCCCCCCCCACTCCTAGGGGCCACTTTGAAAATTTGTACAAGTTAGAACTTGGAGGTGGGGTGCTTAAGGGGTGCAGTCAGGAAAATGAGGGTCCTGAACAACTGCCCCACTCTTGTCTGCATGCAAACATCCCACATAGAGCAACCTAATGGACCCGACATCCAGCCTCCCAGTACTCAGGTGTCCCATTCTCCACAAAACAAATAAGAGGATGGAAAGGAAGGGGATTTCTGCCCTCCTCACCCCCTCCTTTCCTCAGCTTCAGCGTTGCCCACAACCTGCTGAGGGAGAGCATTGGGTTTGAAAGATCATGGCAAAGTATTGGTGCATTGAGCCAAAGGTGTAAGTGAGCACAAATGTGTGACTGTACAACGTCTTTAATGCTTAAATGGCATGTAAGTTAATGTGGGAGCCTTAACCTACAATTTCCATGCTTTTTGGAGCATGAGTGAATTTGCACCCACCTTAACTTCTGCCTTAAACCAAGAGGTTTGTTTTGTATACATTTGTATGGGTTTTGATTGCTAACGCACTGGCCAAAATTCCTCCAGCTGCCGCAGTACAACACTGGACTATATAACCATCATCACTGGCCCTCAGTGGCTCCAACCAGGGTTCAATTGAACAGATGTACAGAGAGGTGTTTTGTCCACAAATCTTAATGTGCTGCACACAACACTCTGAGTACTGGAGATTGGATTACTGATGAAGGTCCAACATCACGCAGATGACTGGACGGGCACAGTTATTGCAACTTGTTCCCACTCATTGAACTTTAGGCATCTTGTCAGACAGTATATTGCCTTTCCATTCCAATACTTTTTGCTTTCACACTAGAGTCTAAATTTATTTTTTAAATGTATCTTTTATTTTTCAATTTAATACCCCGCCCCTCCTGCCATCAGGAAGCCCGGGGCGACTTACAATAATTTAAAGTTATGAACAATGTGCGACTGCCTTGAATGTGCATGATCGTGTCCCTCGTCACATCTAATCCTGCCATGCGTGATTTTGAAAAATTGCGCGAGTGGGTCGTGCGACTGTGACCCACTCGTCTAAAAGCAGTCTAACTCTGAATTACTATGATGCTTTAAGTTTACATGTTTCCTCTTTAAAAAAAGAAAGGGTTTATTTTTCAAAAGCATAGGAAGCCTATGTTAACATTTTCAGCTAAGGGACAACTCTGAGGACAGCAGAGTTTTGGATGGAGATAAGGGGAGAAAGGGGAGAGAGGGGGAGGGCAGTGAGAAGGAGGTTACAGTAATCGAGCTAATTTTCAGTAATTTTCAGTAATTACAGTAATTTTCAGCTAAGGGACAACTCTGAGGACAGCAGAGTTTTGGATGGAGATAAGGGGAGAAAGGGGGAGGACAGTGAGGAGGTTACAGTAATTGAGGCGAGAGATGACCGAGGCACGAACAAGGGTTTTGGCAGAGGAGACAGAGAGAAAAGGGCAAATCTTAGCAATGTTATGGAGGGAGAAGTGACAGGATTTGGCAACAGAATTGATGTAGGGTTTAAAAGGAAGGGGTGAGTCAAAGATGACGCCTAAGCTACAGACTTGGGGGATCGGAAGGATGGTGACCCCATCGATAAGGATTGACAGGGAGGAGGGAGAGGAAGGATGAGGGGGTGGAATAAGGAGTTAAGTTTTAGCCATGTTGAGTTTGAGTTGATGTTGAGACATCCAGGTAGAGAGAGACAGCTGGTGAGGTGAGCTTGAACGGATGGAGAAAGGGAGATGTTTACACGGACACTGCCGTGGGGGGTTGTGGGAAAGGGAGGGGCTGGCACACACCCATCAGGCAGACATCCACCCAGGGCCACACCGAGGAAACGCCCATGATGTTTACACGGACTGCCAGTACACCAAACAGAGGAGAAACCATGCCCTGCATAGTGACGTTACAACATGGCCGAGAGAGGGCAAACGAAGTCGCAGCACTGCCCCTACACTGCCATACTCCAAGCGGGCGGGGGAGGAGGGAGCTGGAATGTCAAGAGATACAAAGAAGCAGCCCCCCGTCAAACCCTGAGACACAGGCCAGACAGCTGGGCGCCACGGACCCCCCCAAAACCCAGACCCCGCCTGCACACCACAGTGCACACAAGCACACAGGGAAACCCAGCAGGAGGAGGGAGAAAAGGGACCCCAACCCAGGGAGGGCGGCCGGAACTGAGCACAGATACCGGGAAGAACAGGTGAGCCCCAAAATGGGTGGGGACCACAGCAACACACACCCCCGGCACAGCCCACCACCCACAGAATCCCCCAAACCCCGGAACAACAGTCCAGGAACAGGACAGCAGGGTTGAGGGCAGCAGGTGCCAAAGCGCAAGCCGGAGCCAGGATCAGAGGGCACACAGCGGACAGCCATTTCCCAAAAAACACAAGTCAGTTGCAATGCTGCAGCAGCCCAACAAGCACGAGGCTAGGATGCACAGGGCTCGGGATGAGACCCACACCACAGCGGGGAAGGAGGGGGAACAGGAACCCATGCAAACAGTGGAGGGGGTACAACCCAAATGACAGGGTACCAAGGGGCCAAGCCAAAGAGGACCCATGGATACAAAACATAACCACTGGGAAGGGGGGAACACAGAGCACAGGACCCATGCCCTGCCTGCCAGACAACTGCACCAACCAGACACGGCCCACACAAAGGGGTACAACCAAGGGAAGAACACAGACACCCGGGGGGAACAAGCAAACCAAACGCTAGTACAATCCTCCTAGAGCAATAGGCTCATGGTAGGTAGGCAACAAAAACCAACACCGAGTGGCTACAAGGTGGGGTGGTGGGGCAGATTCAAGCCCTCAGTAGGGCCAGCGACCCCAGACCCTGCTCCAGTGATCCGCTTGGGAACGGTCGAAGAGGTGTACCCACTGCAGCACATGCAGGACCAGCTGCACCACCTCCACCTGCTCCCTGGTTCTCCCGTTAAGCATCCCCTGTACGAAAGGAGTGAGAGCACACCAGTAGGGCAGCCCACAGGCCGCAACATCCAGGGAGCCCACACATATGGGGTGGGGGAGGGGAACAGACACAGACACACACAGGGGAGGCCATAACAGCAGCACCCCCAGCATGCTGATGGCAAGGTGCCCCCGCTGCAGAAATCATCCCACCCTAGCAACGATCCAATCCCACCAAGGCCTGAACCTCCCCAAACCACACTGATGACACCAGCACCAGCCCCTACAGTAGCCAGGGGAACAGACCCACAGATACATCAGGAAAACAGAGGCAGCTAAACAGTGACAGTGTTTATTGGCACAGTTGCTTCTCCCGCAGGTCGGTATGCCAGCCAAGCGCCTTCTCATGCAGATGTGTCCTCTGATAGGCATCAGCAGCCTAGGTCCCTGATGATCAAATATGATTCTCTTTCAGCTTTCTTGGGACCTGTGGTAAGTCCAGCTGCCCCGTCATATTTAAAATTCTATCTAGCCAACGCAAGCCACAGGCTGCTGTAAGCTAGCTGACCAAACCCGTTTATTGCTTGTCATCGCAGCATTCCATCCATGGAATGGGAGGGGGAAGGACTGGAGTGGGGCTGGTCATTTCTGTTACATTACCTTGCGTTGGTTGACAGGTGTCTAGGAGAGGCTCAGTGCAAGATTTCAGCAGCTGAAGTGGTCTGGGGTTCGCTGACCTATAAAGCTTTGTTATTCACAATGTAAGTAGAATGTGCAGACAGATTAGAAGAAAAGCATGATTTACAAGTGTGATCCTCTGCCAGATAGTGCATGGACTACAGTGTATTGGACTCTGTGCTTAGTGCTAGTACATGTGCTACTAGAGCAAGGGTGGGGGACCTCTGGCTGTGGGCCAAAATATGTCTACAGTGGTTTTTGATTTGGCCACTTTTCAGTTCCTAGATCTGGCTCTTGGATCCAGCCCCTACCACAGGCACACAAAAAAAAATGAGGTATGGGGAATAAAGGAGCAGAGATGAGCGCATAACATTGAAGGATAGTGGATGGATCTGGACCCTTACTTTCCTTCTCCCATAACATTCCTGATCCAAAGTCTTCCGTTCTCAGGTCAGCTCCTCTGCCCAAAGGGCAGGTTCGTCATTTTTCCTATGAGGGGAGGCAGGTTTCGAAGACCCTGAGACAGAAAGGCAGACGCTCCCTCACAGTCTCTGGGCCAGGAGTGAGAATCTTCCTGCTTGTCTCCTCAGGGAAGAAGGTTTAATCCCTAATATTGCGGGGAAGAGGGATGTCTGTTTCTCTCTGCTTCCCCTCTCATGGGAGGAAGGTGAGGGGGCGGTGGGAGATCTGGAGGGAATTTAAGCCTCCAGTGAGGAGAGGGAGGTGTCGCTCCCCGTTTCCCCCGACAGGAGGAGGGTTCACATCTCCTGGGGCTGGGGGGGTGTTACCTCTTCTCCCCTTACGAGAAGGATGTTCGCTCCGCAGGGTAAGAGGGGGGAAAGCTTCCCCTTCTCTCCCCCAAGGAGGCGGCTCCTGCAATTTAATTATTTATTATTTCGTTTCCTTTCTAGGAAAAGTATGTGCGGCGGCGAGAGGGCTCTGAGTCACCGGGGGCCGCAGCTCCAGACCAGTCCACGCAGCAGCAGCAGCCGGGGCGGGGTCTAGCTCTCGCTCTGTGCTGTGGCCGCCGCTGGCGACGGGTCTGTTTTTCAGACCACGGTGCTAACAGCCCCGACCCAACACCCAGAGAAGTCGCCATGACGGGCAGGTAACCGAGAGCGCGGGGCCTGGGGCTCCATGGCTGCGGCCCAGCTTGAGGGGAGAGAGCCGCCAGCAGAGGGGGCCACTTCCAGGCATAGGAGGCGGAGAAGTGGCTTGGTGGCCGGCGACTCAAGTGTCACTTCCTCCTTGCATCCAGCGATTGGGGTGTTTGTCTGGACTGGCTTCTCCCCAGCGACCAGCCCGAGCATCTCGGCTGATCTTGTCCGTGAAATCAGTGGGTCAGCTAGCCCCCGTTAGCTTTGGGGTGGGGGGGAGAAACGGGGCCCCCTTGTCCTTGACCAGAGATCCCCTAGGACGGATGATTGCTGAGGGGGCTCCTGCCTCCCCTTCCTTAAAAGCTCCTGCTGCCCGAGTAAGCTAAGAGCCCCCCGCTCTACACGTTCAGATCTCCTCGCAGTTAGCAAGAGAGGACTCCTCTCTCGCTAATTACCAGCACCACGGGCTGGAGTCTCCTTCCCTTAGAGAAGAAGAAACCTTTCCCCCTCCGGCCAGTGAAGTTATACTGGAAACGTCCCTGAATCCCCTGTCTGTGTCCCCTTAACACTCGGGGGCTTTGCCCTCCCTGTAGCCGCTCTGGTATGTCCCGTAAAGCGTGGAGGACTTGCCCTGCCGTAAGCTAGCTGACCAAACCCTTTTATGGCTCACTTGCACTTCTCTGGGGGTGTTGGACAGTTGTTGTTTTTTCGTTTCTGGAGCACTGGGATTTCAGGCAGGGAAAGAAGAGACTCAGATGGGATGCTATTATTTTATTTCCATTAAGCTTTGCAGCAGGGGGACAAACTCAAGTGTGAAAATCAAATAACATTAATCTCTGCTGTGACTGCCATGATTTGCATTTTTTTAAAGATACTGATGCCAGAAAAGGTCTATATATTCTGTCCTGTGTACTTGTGGGGACAAAACTCTTTTTAAAATGAACTAGGTGGGGAGGAAAGGAGAGGAAGGAGGTAAGGACTAAAGTGGTTGGGGAGAGGTAGTCAAGAAACCTAGATATGATCTTATATTTTTACATTTACATTTTTGTAAAATGTCCAGCTAGCTATGGATGAAAACAGACATGACGCTAACCACCCTTTAACCACCCTTGGTGGTTATTTATGCATGTTGCAGGGCTGCATAGGGCACCAATGCAGCCCTGCAACATGAATAAATAACCACCAAGGATGGTTAAAGGGTGGTTAGCGTCATGTCTGTTTTCACCCTATATTGCTAGCTGCAGCTCTAGTGACTTGAGCTCTTTTGCCTCAGAGACCGACTCCTGATACTGTGTTAAATAATTCACCTAGGCAATAGAGACAAAGTAGTAAAGTGATGTCTTTTATTGGACCAACTACAATTGGTGCCTCCCCTCCTTGTTATCTCTGTCTCCCAGCTCGGGTGTCTCATTAGTGTACTCTTGTTTCCCTCACTTCCAGCTCCATCCTGCATTGGTTTCTTTCCCCTGTGTGTCTCCTTCTAGACTTCCTTCTTACTCCTTGTGCCCCCGTATATTATCCTCTATGTGCGCGGAGCAGCCTACAAGAACAAACAGCCCCTCCTATGATGAGATAGGGTCTATGCTCCTGCTGGAGTCTTTTTAACCCATGAACTAACCCAAGGAGGATTTTCTACGCACTAAGCTGTTCTGTTTGGGTAGTTGCTCCTTTCTTTCTGGGTCCTTAGCTCCCCCTGCAGCTATCACACCCTTGATTCCTGACAGCAACCTTCTTTCTAGGTTCCTTGCTCCCCCTGCTGTCTTGAGACTGTTACCATGCCATGGTTTCTGACCAGAGACGTGCAGAAGAAGTCATAATAGAGCTCTCTATTTATTTGCAGTGTACCACTTGATTTTGTAAACTTTATGTTGCATGGCTTGTTAGGGTGGATGACAAGACTGACGTGGATATGTGGGATGAATCTCATTCTTTCATTATAGCTTCTCCAGCGTGTTACCAAGTGCAATTTATTTTAGATCCGACTCTTAGCCAACAACATGTCGGTCCAAACTTGGCTGTTTGTAATAGATGGTTATATTCCAGACACTTTCCACTGTTTTAGGAGAACAGGACTGAGCCTCAAAGTGACTGTATGTGCGCTAGCATTGACAGTTTGAATCAGCCCTTGAATGCAAAGGAACTGGAGAGTTTGGAGGGTGAAAAAAAATTAGGTTATTTGAACTTGGCAACTTAATTGTTAGTTTTATCAATTATTTCTGTGTTAGTGCTTAAAATGATGTTCCACTTGAGGATCGCTCATTTTCAGGGGCACATTTTGGTATATATATATTGGATACATTTATGTGCGATTTCCGTGCCTTGCGTGTCTGCCAAGTCTTTCCTTTTTAAGACATTGTTTGAAATAGGAAGCCGTGACACAGGACATAAGGCTAGTGGCGTTCTCTGGAACATTCCAAGATACTGCAGGAAGTTCAGTGCCCTGTAGGATTTTTACCCATTTCCACTCCAAATAATTTTTTTTTTTTAAAATGAGAGGGTCTTGGTTGGAACTTCCCTATAGTGGACTGTGCTGTCATGTGGGTGTATTTTTTTTACTGCTGTAAAAGGTTTACCTTGAGAAAACTATGCAGGTGTCTTAACATCTTGGCTTCTAAATATCTCTCTGACATATCTGCCCTGAATATTCGGAGAAGGGCGAGGTAAAAATAAATAAATAAATAAATAAATAGCTCACCTATCCATTCTGTCTTGGGGATTATAAAATGTATATGTGTATTACAGCTTAAGTCTGCACTACTGCAAATATTTATGAACTCCTAAATCTCATGAAAGTCAGTGGGAATTGTGAGCTTGTAAGTAGTTTTAGAACTGCAGCCTATGTCAATTGGCTTTTTTCCACAAGAAAATAATTCAGCTGGAGTTTGAGCCTCCAACGTATCAAAGGCAAACACTATTTTCGATCCATTGGAGCACTTTAGCACATACTTAACTTTAAATATGCAAGAAGTCAGCAGAATTGTGAAGCATTTTATAGGATTACACTCTTAAGCTCTTGCATGATATAGAAATATCCTTCAGTCTATAGAATTAAACTTCACACACCTGCTGTAGAGTGCATTTCTAAATACAAATGTTACATGGCATTTGCAAATACTATGTATAACTGAAGTCCTATTCAGTTGTAGAACTACTTGGATTCCAGAGTTGCAGAATAAGATTAGTATTGAGGCTTCTTTCCTCAATTACATGTTATATAGGGGCAGGAACTTGTACAATCTCAACTGCGGCTCTGTAATTGTGGGGATTAGCGCCTGTGAGAATACATTAATCCCTTTTTATCACGTGGGATGGTGGAGAAAATCAGGAGGAAGAATGCTAATAAAAGCATGCAAAAGAACCTGCTTCTAGGTACTATGATTATTCATACTATAATAATATCAAGGAAAGATATGAAATAAAGCAAGACTGAGAGGGAGAGACAGCGTAGTCCAGTGGTTAAGGTTCAGGGCTGAGGACATGGAGGTCAGGGAAGTTTTCCATGTCTGCCACTGGCCGGCAGTGTGACCAATGTTGTCAGTCACTTCTCTGTGCCTCTGTTTCCCCTCCCACGTTGTCTTGTCTGTGTCCCTTCCTGTGTACCTGTACAGCACACATCACCCAGACCTTGATCTCAGGCCCTTTTCAAATGGGCCGTGGTGGGTGGGGGCATGCGGGTGCGCCTGCGGTGGGTGTGCAGCCGTTTCCATTGGTGCACACCCATCTCCACGCACGGAGCAACCAGCATTGGAGGCTGTTGCTCCGTGCGTGGGTGATGGGTGGAGCGCAGGAGTGTGCACGCACTCCCACCCACTGCGGGCGCCATTCCTATGGATGCCCCCCCCCCTGCACACCCACTGCAGGTGGCGTGTGCATGGGTGTGGTGGTGGTGGTGGTGGGCACCCGTGTGAAAAGGCCCTCAGTTGGGGCTGGTAAGTGGTTAGCGTAATGCAAAGTAATAATGATAAAGAAATAGCAACTAAGCCTGGATTTTTAAATGCTTTAGCTTATCTGGTTGAGAAGATAACTCCCTAATGTGTAGCTGCATTACACAGGGTTTATTGGTCGCATGTTCATTAATGTTAGACAGTTACTTGTACTGTAAATGTACTTATGACATTTTCAATAACCATGAACAGATGATACTTTTATATATTTCTCCTGTGAAATTATCTAATAGAAATGCTGGCTTTGCCTGTGTTTGGCACAGTGAACTTAAAATATTACAATTTGAGAGATTCACACACACACCCCTTTGGGGGTAGAAATGGTGCAAAGGATTTAGTGTTTCAGAAGTAAAGTGCAGGGTTTGGGTAAATTGGAATTTGTGGATAATAATCCTGACTGTCACTTACTTAGGGCCTTTTCAAACAGACTGGGGCCCTGTGTGGGTGTGTGTGGGTGGGTGCAGCGCAGTGGGTGGAGATGGGTGTGGGGCTGTTCCCACAGGCACACACCCACTTCCATGCACAGAAGCACTTCTGTTTTCCCCAGTGCTTCTGCGCGTGGATAATGGGTGGAGTGCGGGCATGCACACGTGCCTCTACCCATCCGCCACGGCATTCCCACAGGCTCTCAGGCAGGGATCGTGTCTATCTTATTCTCTGTAAAGCACCAGGTACATCGCTGGCGCTATATAAAAGCTTATAATAATAGCAGAAAAGGCAGAAGCACAGTTTTTAAAATAGTTTGCAGATCCCCTGTTTTGCAAAATGTTATGAGGAATTGAGGGGAAATGCTATTTGTTCTTCATTTCAAAATCATGAGACTTTTAATCTCTCCCCAGCTACTTGAATCCTGATAGACCATTATGTATTGGTTCAGTTCCTGTTAAATGCTTGTGAATTTATTCCTTCTCTCCTCTTATTACCATTAGCTTGCAAGGTGTCCTGTCTTATTGCAGTGCTTTTGAATTCTTAATCTTATTCCACCCCCCCCCCCCCCCCCCCACCTCCCAAATATTGTAAAACAAGATGCAATACTGCCTTTGGAACTGCCATCTTGGACGCTGCTACTTCTGATCAGATCATTTCATGGCCTGGGTGTTGGGGAAGCCCTATCACCCTCCACTCCTTTTATTTCCTGTGTTTCTTTAAAGGATTGGTTCTTTTCTTTTGTTGGATTTTGCTGCATTCCCCCCTCCCCCTGAAGCCAACTTGTGTAATGTGATCCTCTCCCTTTAGGAGTTAGAGATGGGTGGAGAGGGGGAGTGGTGTACAGGGCGGACTCCTGGCTGCAACCCCTGGATAGTTCCCATCAGAGTGAGCGCTCCAGAAGCAGGAATGTAAAGTATGTTGTTCCTTTTCTCGCCTTCCTGATCTGGTACTGTGTGAGACTTTGTGGATTGGAGTGTGCCTGGAGTGCAAGACTCTGCTTTTTTCACTGTTGGGGGCACATTTTGCCCAAGTGAGAGAGAGTTTTGTTGGCTGCAGCACCATGAAGAGGCTGTAGGATACAGCAGCCTGCAGGGGACCAACTTCAAGTAGCCAGGACCAGATACTCATCTGCAATAAAGGACCAGGTTCTTTGTCTATTGGCTTCTTTTGCATTCCTTGAGGCCTAGACTAGACTGGCTTGTTTTAGGATACTTAGAGATTTAAGTGGATGAGTTTCCTAAAGAATGAGACTTTTAAATTCAACCCTTGGACAGTGGAGCTTGCATAGGTTCAGCATGCAAACATGATACTGAACTAATGACTCTTAAGCATAGTTTCATTGATTCATAACTCACTATGAAATCATTACTAGTGGGCATGGAAGAAAGAAACTGATCTGTCTGGATTGTTACAGTCTGACAATTGGCATGTAATAAGGATTTGGGCAGGATTCTGTGCATTCTAACAAGGGAAACTCCAGTAGTTCAGTGGCTCAGTAAAACTTCAGTGCTGCTTTTGGATTTCTCTCCAGTTGCCCATCTCACCTTCCCTTCACAGTTGCATTAAGTACTATGGCTGGCATGAGACTTCGGGGGCTGACATCCTCCAAGCTTTACCAACGCCGGCAGGATCGTCTGAGTGGCACAGGGTCACTCCTGAATGATGGCATTGCAGCTGGGATAGCTAGGTAGGTACCTGAGGTGAAGGGGCTGTCATTGCTAGAATGTTTCCTAAGGCTTCATGGATTTCTTTTGATGGCAGAGGTGTCTGTAAATATTTAGGCAGGCTGACTAGCATATTTTCATTTCCCGCTCATGTATGAAGAAAAAGGTTTCCTGGGCAATGAGGCTTTTAGTTTAAAACAATAACAGGAAAGCAACAATGAGAAGCTTTTCCTATTTGAAGCATTTTACAAAGTTTCTCAAACTCCATGGGGGAGCTGCTGGTCTTGTTAGCAGATGTGAATTTTAGACTCAGAACCAGGACAAGGATAACTAGATGAGACTGAAGTTAGTTCCTTTTTCCCAGTTCCTGGTTTCTTATTCCAATTTCTTAATCCCTTTTTCAAAGCTAAAGTTTACACAATTAGCAATGAATTAGACATCCCAAAGAGTTGGAACTTTATCAAAAATGTATATTTACTAATAAAACTGTAAAATCGCATAAGGATTCGGCATAAGGAGCTGTGTTTTGGCTGGGATTACGGAACAAAATCCTTTTTGGAGTCACCCCAGTCTGCATATCTCTGCCATGGGAGTCTCTCCTGAAGAAGCCTGGGCAGACCCCTGCCTGACTCAAATCTTGGTTTCCCCATGTCAGCATGGCATCTCACATCCCCCCCAAGCCTGTGTCCTGCATACAAAGCTCTGAATAAGGAGCTGTGTCTGGGCTGGAATTTCAGGGCAAAATCCTTTTTGGGTCACCTCAGTCCGCATGTCTTCCCCACAGGGGGACTCTCCTGAATGAACCTTGCCAGACCCCTGCCCAACCCAAAGCTATGTTTCTGCATGCCAGCCTGGCATCTCACAGCCCCACCCCACCCCCCAGTGGTGTGTGTCCTGCATATGTAGCTCTGAATAAGAAGATGTGTTTGGGCTGGGATTACAGTGCAAAATTCTTTTTGGGTCATCCGAGTCCCATGTCTCCACCACGGGGGGACTCTCCTGGAGAAGTCTGTGCAAACCCCTGCCTGACCTGAACCTATGTTCTTGAGTGCTAACCTGGTATCTCACAGCCCCCATGACCTATGTCCTGCATGCATAGCCCCAAATAAGGAGCTGCGTTTGGGATGGGATTATGGGCTCAAATCCTTTTTGCATCACCAAGTCCACACATCTCCGTCACAGGGGGACTCTCCCAAAGAAGCCTTGGCAAACCCCTTCCTGACTTGAACCTCCATTTCTGTGTGCTAGCCTGGTATCTAACAGCCCCACTGGCCTGTGTCCTGAATCCGTTGCTCCGAATAAGGAGCTGTGTTTGGACTGGAATTATGGGGCAAAATCCTTTCCGAGTCACTCCAGTCCACATGTTTCCACCATGAGGGGACTATCCCTAAGAAGCCCAGGAAGACTTCTGCTCAACCCAAAGCTTGCCTTCTGTGTACCAGCCTGGCATCTGGCAGCAGCACACCCCACCCCGGGCCTGTGTCCTGCATACATAGTCCTGAATAAAGAAAGGAGATGTGTTTGGGCAGGAATTTCAGGGCAAAATTCTTTTTGGGTCACCCCGGTCTGCAAGTCTCTGCCATGTGTAGACTCTCCCAAAGGAGCCTGGGCAGACCCCTGCCTCACCCAAAGCTATGTTTCTGTTTGCCAACCTGGCATCTCGCCCCCACCCCAGGCCTGTGTCCTGCATACATAGCCCCGAATATTTATTTTATTTATTTAAAACTTTTATCCCACCCCCTCCTGCCGAAAGGCAGCTTGGGGCGGCAAACAACACATGCACAAAAAATTCAACAATGAAACATTTTTTAAAAAATCTACAAATTTTAAAACAAGGTCATAACCCCCCTTCCCTCACTACCCCTCCCCCCTCGCCAAAGGCCTGGCAGAACAGCCAGGTCTTACACAAACGTCAAAATGACAGGAGGGTGGGGGCCAACCGAGCCTCCTCTGGGAGTGAATTCCACAGCATAGAGGCAGCCACCGAAAAAGATCTCACATCAGTGGCCACCTGTCTCTCCTGGGGAACCTCCAAAAAGGCCCCCACAGATGATCTCAGGGGTCGCACGGCCACATGGGGAGTGAGGCAATCCTGCAGATAGGCAGGGTCCAGGCCATGAAGGGCTTTGAAGGTCAAAACCAGCACCTTGATCCTAGCCCGGGGCTTTATAGGCAGCCAGTGCAGAGCCCGGAGCACAGGTGTCATGTGCTCCCTGCGGCCCACCCCAGTAAGGAGACAGGCCGTGGCATTCTGCACCAGCTGCAGCCTCCAGACCAGCTTCTCGGGCAGCCCCACATAGAGCGCGTTGCAGTAATCGCACTCCCCGCCACGGCCACAACCTGAGATTCCAGGCTGAGCCATGAATTGAGGAGCACACCCAGACTCCGTACCTGCGAGACCATGGGAGGACAACCCCCGCCCCCCCAAAGAGGAGATTCAACCAATCCCAGGCCCCCTAGGCCCTCACCCACCAACATCACCTCCATCTTGTCAGGATTCAGCTGCAAATGGCTCAACCTCATCCAAGCCCCCACAGCCGACAGGCACTGGGAAAATAAAGAGACTGCATGGCCTGGGTCGATGGAAAAGGA
>QEPC01012592.1:2222761-2237260 GCA_003113815.1 Sphenodon punctatus | reverse complement strand
CCTGAATGTTTGTTTGTCTTCTCCCATGTCTCTCCCGCTGTCCCCTCTCCCTGTCTCCCCCTCCTTGTCTTTTAGATTGTAAGCCACAGGTAGGGACCGCATCTGATTGTATGTTCTGTACAGCGCCAGATTGCAACTGGCGCTTTATAAATGTTTAATAATAATAAATAATAATAATAAAAACCCTTTCTGGGTCATCCCAGTCCACAAGTCTTTGCCATGGGGGGATTCTCCCGAAGAAGCCCAGGCAGACCCCTGCCTGACCTGAAGCTCACTTTCTGCATGCCAGCCTGGAATCTCGCAGCCCCTTTTGACTGTATCCTGCATACATAGCCCCAAATAAGGAGCTGCTTTTGGGTTGGGATTACAGAGCAAAATCCTCTTCACGTCACCCCAGTCTGCATGTTTCTGCCATGGAGGGGATTCTCTTGAAGAAGCCTGTGAAGACCCCTATCTGATCCAAACTTCGGTTTTGCATGGCAGCCTGGCATCTTGCAGCCCTCCTGGACTGTATCCTGCACATATAGCACCAAATAAGGAGCTGTGTTTGTGTTAGGATTACAGGGCAAAATCCTTTTCAGATCACCCCAGGCTGTACATCTCTGCCACGGTGGAACTCTCCCATAGAAGCCTGGTAAGACCCCTGCTCAACCCTGAGCTCAGTTTCTGCGTGCCAGCCTAGTATCTCATAGCCCATCTGGCCTGTGTTCTGCATACATAGCTCTGGATGAGGAGCTGTGTTTGGACTGGGGTTATGGGACAAAATCCTTTTTGGGTCACCCCAGGCTGTATATCTCCGCCATGTAGGGTCTCTCCCAAAGAAGCCTGGACAGACCACCTCCCGACCTGGAGTTTGGTTGGAGTCAAAGTAGTTGAGATATATTTTATTGGACCAGCTTCTGTTGGTGACTGAGACAAGAGAATTAGGATACCGAGAGATTTTGGAAGGGGAAAAACAGAAGTTGAATAGGGGCGGGTGGGGATGAGGAGGAGGAAAAAGAATGGGAAAAGGATGTAAGGAGCTAGGAGGCGAGAGAAGAGGAGGAAACGGATATGAAAATGACACAGGAAAAGTACACTATCAGCTGTGATGGGAAGGAAAAGAGAGTGAATGGAAAGGGTAAGAAAGCAGATCAAAAGCTGGAAGGGTGGAATAAGTTACTTTTTGAAAATGTTTTAAACAGCAAGGTTATTAATTATATGTTAAATATTGTACACAGTTATTATTCCTTTCAAAACTACAGCAATTGTGGCTTTGGAGTGTTGGGAATAGACACATGTATTTTGCATCCTGGCAACTAGCCTTTGGAATAGAAGATATGTATGTTGTTCAAGCCCAAATTTATATGTTAACATTTTTACTTTAAAAATAAAGATGATATGGTGTGTGTCAGATGAGTCTTTGGAACTCTTATGCATAGAGTGCCATTACAACTATGGGAGAATAAGAGGGTTTCTGATCTGCTGCACGGCTATAGAACTTGCTTCCTCTCACCACAATCCTTGGTCTGACTGATCCCATGTTCCTTGACCCTACAGGGCACATTACCATGGCTGTCTGTTTACTCAGGCTTTTCTTAAGCAGTCTAGCTGCAGGAAATGTTCTTCCAGATGATTGTTGAGAATATCTGTTTGTATTTTGTGTATGTGATTAAGTAGTGATAAGGTCACTGTAAGAAATCATTTCAGTATCTTATGATGCTGAAGCTTAGAAGAAAAAACTTCCAGATCTTGGGGTGACATTCCAAATGGCGTCTCTGCCCATTCACCGCATATGTTTTGCATATAAACCAAACAAACTTATACAGAAAAGTGAGGAGAAAATAAAAGTAGAAACACATGTCATGTTTTTGTCTTGACATCTTCACAGCATAACTGCAACTTCTATTATAGCCTTCTAGGAAAAATTTTCTTCTGAATATTAAATAGAATTTAAAAAATACCCTACACTGTCCTTACTGAGACATTCTCTTTCTTTTTTAAAAAAGGATGCTCGAGGTAAATTGTTTTCTTTACGTGCCCATTTTTGAAAAGCCCCATTATTTTGTGCTTCCACTTCAGATAAATGGCAAAGCCCCAAATTGTGTTGGCATCAATTGATGGTGGTGATTAACAAATAAGGATGTTTGGGAATCACATGTTTTTATGTAAATTACAGTAGTTGGTAAACAAAACAAAACAAAAAACCATGACCAGTTTAGTTAGCTGAGGGAGGGTTGGGGGTGGGAATGGAGAACTTTGGTATTTATTCTCCCTTCCATTTGTCAAATAAAGTGAGATGATACAAGTCTGAAAACTGTTACTCTAGGGTGTGCTATCACGAGTGACCTGTAGTAGAGGGTGGGAAACAGTCCATTAAAGAAGACTTTTAAGTATTTTAAAGTTGATTGAAAAGGCATTTCCTTGTTATGAAAGGAATATTATTATTTATCTATATATCACAAGCAATGTACCTGGTGCTTCACAATCAACAATTATAGATAAGTTCCACTCCCTGCCCCAGTGGGCTTACAATATGAGAGACACGGGAGGGGAGACAAAGGGAAGAGGTGAACAGAGGGAGAGACAGGAATACATCTAAGAAGCTGTAAAGTTGCAGGTACACGTACTTAGTTTAGTTACAGGGGAGAAGGAGAACCTAAGAAAATCATGGTGGAGATTAAGGGGATGAGGACGGAGCTAGGAAAAGCTTGATAGAAGAGGTAGGTTTTCAGGAGGGATTTAAGATAAAGAAGGATGGGAGCAGAACGAATGTATTCAGGGAGAGAGTTCCAGACATGGGGGGCAGCAAGAGAAAAGGGTGGATATATTTTGTGGAGCAAGGGAGTTGTGAGCAAGGGAGCAGAGGAGTATGGCAGAAAACAAGCACACAGAGAGAGGAGGGGCAAAGCCATGAAGGGCCTTGGACTAGGAGCTTGTGTTAAATGTATTCAGGTAGAGGGAGCCAGTAGAAGGGAGGGGCTGAGCATGATCAAAGCTGTGGGTGAGGTGGATGACCTTGGCTGCGGAGTTCTGAACAGAAGTGAACGGGGGAAAATGAGAGCAAGGAAGCCAGTAAGAAGGAGGTTGCAGTAGTCAAGGTGAGAGATGACTAGGGCATGGACTAGTTTTGGCAGTGGAAATGGGAAGGAAGGGCTGGATCTTTGCAATGTTGTGCAGGGAAAGATGACATGTCTTGGCAACAGATTGGATCTGAGGTTTAAAGGAGAGGGAGGAGTCAAAGATGAACCCCAGGTTTCATGCCTGGGGGACTGGCTGGATGGTGACCCATTGATGGAAACTGAGAAGGAGAGAGAGGAATGTTTTGAGTGGAAGCTGAGTTCTGTCTTGGACATATCAAGTTCTTCTTCAAGTGGCTCTGTGATTCTAACTTATGGGATCATGTAACTTATGCCTTTGCGTTCCAGATCATCCTGACTCTTTAAGAGCAGTCCTTTGATTTGGCTTTCAGGAAAAATGTTCTAGAAGCTCTGTGCTCCTGCCCCCTCCCTTTCACCTCTGCTGGAGTCTTGTGAGAGGCTCCGCCCCCCTCCTCTTGTACCCTTTCAGCCTATCTCAACAGTTCCTTGAATCTGCCTCTGTCAACTCGGGAGCAGCTTGCTCTCCAACCTGTTAGAAAAAAAGATGGCTTAGGAGTTAGATACTAAGCCAGTTAAGTAAGTAAGTAAAATATTTATTGCGTGGCCAAAGGCCTTTGCATTTTATAAAACAAAAGGAAAATAAAATAAAATACATGAAACATTCATAAAATAAAAATCAGTAATAATACAAAGGACAGAGTAAAACAAAATTACATTACACAATGACCCAGAGTAAATAAAAAAGAGATGATGATCACCCACACAATTAACTGAATATTGAGCAAGAAAACGTGCTCTAATTTTAACAGCTGCCGTTAGAAATTTAGCCACTTGTATGGTTGTAAACTTATCACTCTCCTGAAGGAAAATAATCAGATAAGTCTTACTATATCTTCCCAGCAAGACTTTCAACAATGGATAAATAAGTCTCTTATGAGGTTCAACATAAATCTGGCAACAGAAAAAAGAATGGATTAGGGTTTCAATATCGCCAGAGCAACAAGGGCATAACCATCTTCCAAAAGGGACTGATTTAAATCTCACATCTAAAAGTGATGAAGGAAGCACATTAAAATGTGCAGATGAAAAAGCATTTCTATAATTAATCATGTTGGTTTCATCTAAATATAGCATGGAAAGGGGATATTGGTTCATAATAAGGAACAGAAGAAGCTGATCTAAGATTTGAAATATCTAATTGACGCGTAGCCAGTTGTAAGTTAGGTTAGTTAGTAGTTACAGAACTATTCTGCTGTTGTTCAGAGCGCCATTATGGCAACCCCTCTGGAAAGCGTCCGGCTTAAAATGCTGCACCACGTGTGTGACAGTTGTCTTCATATCCGACCAACGAGAAAAGTGTTTGTTTTGGCTTGGTGAGGGACATATAAGTAGGTTGCAAAGTGTTCTCTTTCAGAGCAATCAAGAGAGGAAAAGGAGATTCCAGGAGCTCCTAATGCGCAAAGTGCTAGAACCGGGTGATGATGAATGCCCTGCCTGCAGAGCATGCAGACTCCTCAAAATATAGAGCACCAAAAGTCAAACTGCATGAATAGCCTGAGCCCACACAGGACTCCAATACCACGGTACAGGGCTATCTATTCTCCCGCATCCTAGGGAATCTTCACCAGGCTACCCAGCAAACTCAAACCACCCAAACTCCATTACAACTGGAAACTATCGTAAAATTTCAAGGAGAAATCCCCATATCCCTGTTGGGGTCAGATTAAGAGCCTGAAAGGGCTCTGGGACCACTGCCTCCGCCTAGGAAACATGGGGGTAAGAGGATGCAGTACTGCTCACCCTCTATTCTAGTTCCTCCCATGTCTCTGTAGATGATGAGCCACATCTGAAATTACCAGCATGGGGGATGCTTTCCTGAGAACAACACAAACATCTCCCCAATTAGCACCAGACCTTGGAACTATGGGGTCATCCCAACATAGATTTTTGTTTATTTATTTATTTATTTATTTATTTATTTATAAAATAATTTGCTACCCCACCTCTCCTGCTCCAAGCAGCCCGCGGCCGTTTACAACATTAAAACTCATAAAATAAATAAAACCAAACAATACATTAAAAGAGAAGAGATTGTAAGCCGTAGGCAGGGACCGCATCCATCTCATTGTTCTGTAAAGCGCCAGGTACACAGCTGGTGCTATACAAGTGCTTATAATAATAATAATAATAATAATAATAATAATAATAAGGCATGGAACAACCCCCTCGACCCCTCCAACCCCACCCTACACCCCATCTTCCTCACCAAAAGCCAGGCAGAACAGTCACGTTTTACACATACGGTGGAAGGAAAAGAGATCTGGGGCCACCTGGGCCTCCACCAGGAGGGAGTTCCACAGCCTAGGCGCAGCCACCGAGAATGCCCTCTCCATAGTGGCCACACGGGGACCTCAAGAAGGGCGCCCCCAGTGGACCACAGAGGCCGCTTCAGAGTACAGACAGCAAGGCGATCCCACAGTGTGGGGAATAGGGAATCCCAGGAGGAGGGGATGGGGACGGGCGTGGACCCCTGTAGCAATCAACGCTTGCTCGTAATATATCCGTCAGGATCGTAATTGGCTTATGGGGTGGACACCCTGAGCCTAGATCATCACGGGGAGGTGAGCGTAATGCCTGGCCCAAGGAAGGGAATACATCCACACGGGGCACAATACATCCACCTTCCACACGGGGACCAGGGCCAAGGGTATGGAAGAGCAGGAGTGCGGGATTTTCCTGAGCAAAGTCCCAAGGGGGAAGGGTAAGGAAGGACAGGGCTTTCACGCTAGGGGGAACCCAAGACACCCAAGGTGAAAAGGAGGGTAGGGGAATCACAGGTGAAACACAAATACTTACAAGACACACAGTTCTTACTCCACAGTCACACTCTTTCTCTAAGTCTCACGCGCTCTCAGTCTCTCACACTCTCTCTCAGTCTCTCTAACACTGGACTCAACGCAGGATATACTCACGACCATAACACAAGAATGCAAGGGGGGCCAGTCTCACAGGCACAGGGCACTGATCACCGGCAAGGAAGGGGGCTCAGAGGGCTCTTTTTAGTCCCTGTGAGCTGCAGGGACACGCTGGTGCAGGTGCTCTGAGCGCCAAAGTGATGCTGTAGGGGGCGTGGCTATGGAGGCTGGGAGGGGAGTGTCCATGCCGATCGGAACACTTCCTGCTGCGCCGCTGGGTCCCGCCGCTGCCTATGATGTTGGTGGTGGTGCACGGTGTCACGGCGCAACGCCGTGGTGGGGGTCGGCGGCAAGGGACCCCGGGGGAACTGCGGGCGAAGAGGGGGCAGCGGGGGGTGAGCCGAAGGCCGGTGCAAAAGAGACAAGCCATGAGCACTCACCAGGCCCAGCCACCGCAGCAACAAGACGCCCTCCGCTCGGCACTACAAACCCCGCCCCCCCCCCAGTCAGGCACGTCCCAGCCCGCAGCTCCAGCCCCACCCCGCTGCAGTGAGCGCCTGGCGGCAGAGTGCGCTCGGCGAGGGGGCGGGGCCTTAAATTAGATGCAAGGACGTTCACCTGGAGGGAAGCAGGAAGTAGATAAAAACGCCGGCGGGGTGTCACATCCCCGCCGGTAATCGAAGAGAGAAGCTGGCCCCTGATCCTCGTTTCTGGAAGCTAAGTCTTGGAGTGTGTGTGGAGTGGTGGAGAGTGTTGACAGACCTTTGTACCTTGCCTTGCTAGTTCTTACCCCCCCACTTCCCTGTGTGAGACAGTGTGTGTGAAGCCTCTGTGCACCCCCATCCTCATTGACCTTGTTTACCCATGGTCCCTGTGTTCCCTATTTCCAGTGTTCCGACCCCTCATACCTCCCTTCAGTTGCGTGTGCTCCCAGACCCCCTCCTTCCCAGAACTTCCCTGCCTCCCCCTTCCCTTCCCCTTCTACACCCCGGCCCCCTCCCCGTCTCCCTGCCCACCTAGACCCCTTTCCCCCGCCTCACTCTGGTGCCCCGGGCAGCGCGTGTGGTGAAGAATAACTGGTGTTCCCCCTTCTCTTGCTCTACTCTGGCACATTCTCTCCTCCCCTATGATGATACGGGTTGCCTTCTGAACGGAGGAAAGCCCACCCGACAACCTGAGGGGATTACTGGTAACCCAGTGTACCAGCGGAGAGAAGGCCCTGAAGTAAAGTTCCTGGCCCCGTGCCCCCCCATAGCTCAGCATCCCCCTGGGCTATTCGCCCCCACGGGCTTCCTGTGTGGGCTCCAGCAGTGTCCCCAGTGTGCTCCGTCCTGGCAGGGGTACCCCCGCGGCGGGATTAGTGCTGCCTTTACCGTGGACCCCCCAGGTAGGATGGCACCGACAGCTCCCTCCACCAACCCGTCTCCAGACCCTATGGCCCTGCTGGAAGGGCCTGACACGCAGGTAAGTTGGACCAAGGCCGTATAGGGCTTTATAGGTCAAAACCAATACCTTGAATTGGGCCTCGAAGACTATAGGCAGCCAGTGCAGAGCCCAGAGCACTGGTGTAATGTGCTCATGGTGACCCGTCCCCGTAAGGAGATGGACCACTACATTCTGCACTAGCTGCAGTCTCTGGATCATCACCAGAGGTAGCCCCACGTAGAGCGCGTTGCAGTAGTCCAGTCTCGAGGTAATGAAAGCATGGATGATAGTGGCCAGGTCGCTATCTGAAACATATGGCCGAAGCCGTCGCACCAGATGTAATTGGCGAAATGCACCCCCACCTGGAGATCCAAGCGGAGCTGCGGATCGAGGAGCACGCCCAGACTGCGGATCTGAGAAAACAGCTGGGGGTGAATCCCATCAATGATGGGAGCCACCACATCCACTGCTTTCCCTGCTACCATCACCTCCGTTTTGTCGGGATTCAACTTCAGTCGGCTCGCTGTTATCCAATCCCCAACAGCCGCCAGACATCGGGTAAGCACCGAGACTGCCGGGTCTGGGTCAGATGAAAACGTGATATGTTGATGACACTGCACCCTGTACGTCTCATGACCTCGCCGAGTGGCTGCATATACACATTGAACAGGAGCGGGGACCGAATGGAACCTTGCAGAACACCACACGTGAGGTCTCGTGGAGATGAAAAATAGTCCCCGAGCATCACATGCTGAATCCTCCTGGCTAGGAAGAAGCGGAACCAATCAAGAACAATCCCGCCCACTCCAGCTCAATTCTGGAAGCGAGTCACAAACATCTCATGGTCAATGGTATTAAAAGCAGTCGACAGATCTAACAAAATTAGCAAGGTCGATCGACCCTGATCTAATTCATGGTGAAGGTCGTCGGCCAAGGCCACAAATGCAGTCCCAGTGCCATAGCCCGAACGAAAGCTGGACTGAAGGATCCAGATAACCAATGTGGTCTAGATGCCCCTGCAGCTGCTGGGCCACAACCCGCTCAATAACCTTCCCTAAAAAGGGCAGGTTAGAGACACCCCGCTCACCCTTGTGAGACGTAGGAGGTGCTCTAATAAACTCTCCGGCACCCATTTTCTCCTCAGAACTATCCTGTGCACTCCCAGCACCCATACTCTCACAGCTATCCCAACCAACCCTGGCACCCTTACCCACCACCCGGATTGGGACACAGAATAAGATCCTCTGCCACCATGCCAGCCCTGCTACTAACCATACCTGCACCCCTATGAGCCCCCAGGATGGTACCAGGACTGACCTTGGCACTGTGAACCATGGTACCAAGACTACTTCTATGAATCAGCAGAACCTGAAGAGCCCAGTCCACCCCGAGTGGATTGGCACAGCAGAGGCTATGAGTACTCCTACCTGGATTAGTGGGGGGATACAAGCAGATCTCCATCACAAGGAAGCTCCTCCCCCTTTCTGGATCGCACCAACATATCCAACCAGCACCAGTGGAGAGATCGCCTCTCCCACACCAGATCGTGTCCCTGATCCATCGAGGAACCTTCCAGACCTCCATTCACGCAGTCATTGCAGTACCCTATCCAACAGCCTACTCAGCCCCAGCTACCTCCACAGCTATTGTCCCAACCAGCACCACTGCATCCCCAGCCAATAACAAGCTCAGTGATGGCCCTCTCTGGACCTGCCATGGTACCAGTGTCCTCTGTTCATTCCCAGGTGTCACTGGTACCGGTGCTGGAACCGTCTGCAATCCCAATGGCACCAAACTTGTGGCCAGACCAAACTCTGCTACAAACCCTGATGGTGCATTAGCACCATGAGCAGCTACCTGCAATACCTGCCCTGGACCTTCCTGCTGACCCTTCATCACCACAGGTGGAAGATGCGCTACCACCACCACCTAGTGACTCTTTCTTGGATCCATCATTGATGTTAGCCACAGAAGATGTCAAAAACTTCCAAGCAATGTGTAGATGCCTCAGAGCCAGATTTCCTCAAATACCAACAGAGGTAATGCATAAGACCCCTCATGGCCCAGTTTTTTGTAATTTTAGCCAAAGGAGAGATGAGACACATTATGCTTCCCCTTTTCAAAGAACTTATAGAACCCTCAAAAATGGCGTGGGCTATGCCCTCGTTTTCTTCTCCTATTAGCAATTTGGCAGATGCCCTGTACCCTATTTCCCAGGACAATACTAACCTGTTCTCTCACCACCCAGCTTCTAACTCCATGGTGGTAGCAGCAGCTACAAGCAGACCGCAGGCAGGCACAGTGAAAATCTCACCCTTTGACAGAGAGGGACGCTGCCTAGATGTCCTGGGGAAGAAGTCCTTCTCTGCAGCCACACTAGCACTAAGGGCAACGAACTGCGCAGCAGTCATGGCCGCCTAACAACAACAAAATTGCTTGCTGTGAATAACCCCACACAGAGACAAGTGCTTCACAAGGAAGCTTTGCGGTTGGTACAGTTCCAACTTACGTCTGCCATGCATGTGGCAGACTGTGCCATTTGCTCGATCACAGTGGCCATCACCATCCGTATGCATGCATGCCTTCGCTCCACTGCTCTGATCCTAGCCACCAAGGCCAGATTAGAACACCTCCCCTTTGAAGGGGCGGGGCTCTTCTCCAGATTAACCGATGACACCCTACAAAAGATTAAAGATACCTGCCAAACAGCCAGAGCCCAAGGTGTTGTCCACCAGTCCCAGAAGCGCACATACAAACCTTCAGCCTCTATGGAATATTACCGGCAGTACTGACCTTTCGTTGATCAGAGAAGGTTTGTATCACAGCAACAAACTCTCCCACAACACTCTTACCAGTCCAACCAGAGGAGGTTCTCTAAGCCGTGAACCAAAGCAAGGCAGAACCAAACCACCTTGGGATCCCTGCCTTGGTTGCAAGTTTGAGTCTGAGATCAAGTGCAATGACAGAACCACACACTGCCTTCAGGATAGGCTGAAGCCATGATACCTGGCTTGGGTCAAAATGAATCCTGGAGATAATCCACAAGGGCTACTGCATCCAATTTGAATCCTCCCCATCTCCCTTCCCCTTTCCTGACCCTCTTTAGGGACCTGAGATATCCTCCCTGCTACTAAAGGTAGCTATAGAGGAGTTACCCTCAGAAACAATGATCTATGGATTCTACTCTCGCTATTTCCTTACGTACAAAAGAGATGGAGGAATGAAACTCATACTAGACCTGCAATACCTCAATGGTTAACATTTTGCATGACTTCCCTCTTTACTATTCTACCAGCCTTTCAGTAGAACTCAATGCCCGTAGCACTTGACCTCAAAGATGCTTACCTCCATATCAGCATTAGAAAGACTCACACAAAATGTCTTCATTTTCTGGCTCTGGTAGAAGCCAGAAGGTTAAAGGCACAACTGCTCTCCATTATAGACAGGGGACTGCTGAAGCCCCAATTTTGAGGAAACCGCTTGAGCTACATTTCTGAAAATTTACCCATGGTGAAAATTTGTGGGGACCATCATACGTGCAAAGTTTGAAGAAGTTATGACTGTTTAAAAGTTAACTGGTTGTGGTCAAAATGCACAGCATCCCAACTATTTTGAATTATTGATATGTCCTGCCCCCTGACGAGTTTAGCCACTATACTTCACAGGCTTGGAGTAGGAAATCAACACTGACTGCTACTGTAGTATAATAGTGCTTGGTGCAGTTATTAATGATTTAAAAAATCAGCCCTGCTGGCTTGCACATGCCCAGGCGTCTCGGGCAGAGGCGCAAGCCGGTCAGAGAGCTTGAGCACTGCGGCATTGTGGAGGAGAAGGGAGAAAGGGGAGGAACTGGCCCTCCCTCCCTCCAACTTGCTCTGCTGCTGCTAAAGCTCCGTCAGTACCAGCCTGTTACAAAGGGGAAATAACCTTTAAGAACTCAAGGTGCGGCAGACTGTTGCTGCCGGTGTGGCTTGTAACTGACTAGGACACTGATTAGAGTGAGGCTGGCTAGGTAGCAAGGCAGTCCGCTCGCTCTAGTTAGAATGAGATGCAGCTGCAGTGGTCTGGTGGGGCTTTTAAGCAGCTGCTGGCAGCTGAGTGAGAGAGAAAAGCTAACCTGGAGAAGGCGAGTCCAGGGAGTGAGTCCGGGAAATGATCAAGCCCATGGCATGGCAGCTTCTGGAGTGGAAAGTGGCTGCCCCTGCCAGGACTGTTGTTGGGAAGCAGAGCCTGGGAACAAGGGAGCACGGAAGCATCCCAAGAGGCAGCAAGAAGAAGCAGTGGAGAGAGCTGGGGCCACTGGCTGCCCACCCACAAGATTCCGAGTCCCAACCTGACCCTCAGCCCCTGCTCCTACCTCCCACCCCCTGCACAAGATGCCCAGCCCCGACCCGACCCGACCCCCATTCCCCACTCTTACCCATCAAATCTCCTGATGTGGAGGAGGCGGCGGTTGGGAGGGGGCTGGGGAGGCTGGGCCAGGTGGGGGCTGGGGTGGCCGGCACTGCATCTCTGTTTCCTCCTGGCCACGCTCAAGGAGCGGGAGAACCCTGGTGCTGTGGCAGCAGCAGAGAACGGTCCAGGGGAGACGGAGGTCATCATGACAGCAGCAGGTAATAGTGGGTCTGTAGGTGTTGGCCTGGGTCTGAGTCCTGGTCCTGGTTCAGTGCTGCCTGCGCTGCCCGTTGCTCCTGCTGCTTTGGCACCAGGCCCACTGCACAACCTCCCGAGCCCCAACCTGACCCCCCACTCCTACTCTTACTCCCCCCCATCTTTCCGAGCACCACACTGACCTCCCCCTCACCCCCTGCTCCTATCTGTTCCCCACATGCACCTTATCTGAGCTCCACACTGACCTCCCACGCCCCTTCTACTCTCACCCACCCCTGGCAGATGGGTGTCTGGGGCCCCTTGCTGTGCCCAGACTGATCCACTCGCTCCCTCTTCTTCCTGCTGGTCTGGAGAGCAGGGATCCCTACCTCGGGGAAGTTCCTTTTCCTGAGCTTCCTATCGGGCTTGCTCATGCTCTGCTTCAGGGCCCACTTCCTGTTGCCGAACTCCTCCCACTTCAAGCGCCTCTTCCTGCCCTGCTGAACCTCTGCCGCCGATCTGCCCTGCAGCCCCTTGGCTGCTGCTGCTGCCACTGAACCCCACCATGCCAGCCCTGTTGCCTCCCAGCCGCACCACCACTGGGCAAAGCTCAGTTCACCGCCTGGGAGGGACGCCCCCTCGGCCCAGACTGCCATCTCCACCCAGGGTAACCAGCAGCAGGTGTAGCCTGGGGAAGGGGCTGGGTGGGGATTTGGGGGTCAGAAGCTGCCCCCAATTGTACTGTCCATAAGGCACCTGGACTTCTCCCCCCCCCCCAAAAAAAGACCTACGTACAGAAAGAAGGGTCTGACAGCTTCAAAGAGTAGCTCCTAAGGTGATGAGGGTTCACACTGTCACTTTCTAACACAGCTCCAACAAGTCTCCATCCCCACATGGGGCTTTATTCGCCTGTGCCCTGAAACACACTCTCAGGGCTGCAGCCGGAGCCTTAACTTCTGCCAGTCAGCTCTTAAAGGGCTTCTGTCACCCTGTCCCCAAAGACAGGTCCCCAAAGTTCCTGAACCAAGAGATCTACTAGGGGCCCCAAAGTTAGTTAGTTATAAGCTCACATAATTTTCACAGCCAGTCTTGTGATTTTTAAAACATCGGGTTTGTGATTTTTGAACATTTGGGATTCCCCCTTTCCACCAATGGTGCTTTGAGACATTCTGGTTTTTTTCCTGAGGAAGAGGTAAGAAATGAAAAAAAACCTGAATAAACCTGTACAATATAGTCAAAGTATACTTAGACAAAGAGTGCAATCCAACATCCCCGTGCAGTGTGTGCTTATGCCAAGCGCAGTTTACTTACACCTGTGGGCAGCAAGCCACTTGGCACAATGGCATGACCCTGCCAATACAACCCCTCCCCCCCCCCGAGCCTACACACCCCGCAGCCTGGGGGATGGAACAGGAGCTGTGCCTGCTCCATCCCCTGGGCTATAGGGTGTGTGGGCTTTGGGGTGTGTGTGTGTGCCGTATTAGCAGGGTCACACCATTGTGCCAAGCAGTTTGCTGCACACGCTGGGTGCATGTGCACATGTGTGCCCACCACCTGGCTGGGCATTGTGCTAGTGGGTGGCATACGCCGCCACTTGGATTGCACCCAAACTATTTTAGAATGTTCCAAACTTCTTGAAAAAGCCATCTAACTACTGCACAGTCATTGGTTGGCTGGCCATAAGCATGCAGTGAGCTGGCCATAAGTTAGCATTGGGCTCTGGCACTGGAGTGGAGACAGAGCAGCCTGCCAAAAGCAATGGGCTCTCCCTAGGACAGGTTAGATAGCATGCACCGATCCCTCCTTACAGTAACGAGAGAGGACCGAGGAGCAATTCTTTTTGCAGAATGAGGAATGGGATTTCTTAGGGGTGGGAAGAGGTCATGTCTAGGGGGCCAGGGGCGTAGCTACTGTGGTGTGGGGGGGCTCAGTTGCACCCGGGCCCGTGCCTGTGGGGGCCCACGGCCGGCCGGAGCATCATGGCCCTGCTGCGAGGGGGCCCACCCACCGCCGCCAGCCACCCTTGCAGTTGCTACCTGCCACTTCCCCCCCTCTGCAGCGAGGCGAGGCGGGTCCTGGCCCCCGGGGAGGGAAAGTAGTGCCGCCTCCTCTCCCTCCCCAGCCGGGCTAGGACGCGGCGTGGGCAATTTTCAACAAAACCCAACTGTCCACAAACTCTCTGCGCAGGCGGCATTGGTTCAGGGACTCGCGCTGCCTCACTGTGTGCCTGCAAACCCAGTCCCAGTGCGGACTCTGCAGGGACTGGGTTTGCGGGCGCAGGGAGGTAGCGCATGAGTCCCTGGAGGAGCAATGCCGCTGCCGCGCAATGGGGGCCCCTGGACCCAGCCTCAGGTTAGTGGTGTGTGCCCCCCTGCCTGCCCCAGTGCCCCCTTCCCTCCCGCCCCCCCAGCCTGCAGTGTGCCCCATCCCCCTTTCCTCCTGTCCCACCCTCAGCCTGCCCCATCCCCCTTCCCCGCCAGCCTGCCCCC
>QEPC01012592.1:2177862-2207158 GCA_003113815.1 Sphenodon punctatus | reverse complement strand
TCCTATCCTTTAACCAGTTACCAATCCATAGTAAGACACTACCTCCTATCCCATGACTTTTTAATTTTCTCAAGAGTCTTTTATGTGGGACCTTATCAAATGCTTTCTGGAAATCCAGGTACACTATATCTATTGGGTCTCCCTTGTCCACATGCTAATTTACACCCTCAAAGAATTCCAACAGGTTAGTGAGGCATGACTTACCTTTACTAAATCCACGTTGACTCTTCTCCATTAAGCCATGTTTATCAACATGTCCAGCGATTCTGTTCTTAATGATAGTTTCCACCATTTCGCCCGACACAGACGACAAGCTTACTTGTTTGTGATTTCCAGGATCACCTCTGGATCCTCTTTTAAATATTGGGGTTACATTTGCCACCCTCCAATCCTCAGGTACAGTGGCAGATTTTAGCAGTCGGTTACAAATTACTAACAGTAGGTCTGCAATTTCATATTTGAGTTCCTTCAGAACTCTGGGGTGAATACCATCTGGTCCTGGTGATTTGTTAGTATTTAGTTTTGTTAGTATTTGCTCTAGAACCTCCTCCAGAGTCACGTTGATTTGTGACAGCTCTTCCAATTCATCACCTACAAAGTAAGGTTCTGGCGTAGCTATCTCCCCAACATCCTCCGCAGTGAAGACTGAAGCAAAGAACTCATTCAGCTTCTCTGCAATGTCCTTTTCCTCCCTAAGCACCCCTTTCACCCCCTGGTCATCTAATGGCCCAACTGAGTCTCTATCAGGCTTCCTGATGTACTTGAAAAAGTTTTTATTATTTGTTTTAGCATCTTTAGCAAGTTGCTCCTCAAATTCCTTTTTGGTCTGCCGTATTAATTTTTTACATCTACTTTGGTAATGCTTATGCTCCTCCCTATTTACCTCATTGGGACTCTTTCCATTTTTTAAAGAATGCCTTTGTGGCTCCAATAGCCTCCTTCACGTCACCATTTAGCCACACAGGCTCTTACTCGAGAGAATGGCTTCGCTCTACCCAAGTTATTTCCCCCTGCCCCCACAAACACATATCCAGGGCTGACTTCAGAATTTGCATGACCCATGGCCCCACCCTCCATAGTTCTCCTCCTTTAACCCTTTTCTGTAGGGCCATGCTCCCCCATCCTAGTAGATGGGGCTAGGGGAGGTGGAGGCAGGGCCCTGAAGGAAGCAGTTACCCTAGGGACTGAGAATTGCAGGTGGGGAGAGGCCCCCACAGAAATAGCCCATTCTTGGGGCCTCAGGAGCACTGGTTCTGAGGCTACCAGAAGTCAAACTGGCTTCCCTATGGGGGCCCCTCTGACTGCAAGACCTAGGCCATGACCCTTGCTGGCCCTGCTCCCTTTTGCATGCTTTCTGTGACAGTCCACAAACCTCCCTCCGTTTCTCTTCCTCCCACAGCACCATTCTCCATCACTGTGACAATGTCTGCCTTTGTCTCTCCCTCTGTCAGTGCTGAAGGGCACTGACAAAGGGTGATGCCTTTGACATAGGGCACTCTTTGACATCACCCAGTGCCAGCACCCGACCATGGGTGCCTGCCCCTAGTCTGGTCTCTGCAAGCTTTACTGGCCTAGCTGGCAGTTGCGGGTGTCCTCGCATGCTGCAACGGAAGTGTCATGGGTGGTGCCTACACTGCTGGACTGCATCCCTTCCCTCCCGCTCCCCCTGGAAACCACTCCCAGAGTTTGACTGATGATATTACCAGTCCATTGGGTTTCTCTGGTGCCCAGCAGGAGATGATGGCAGCGGCAACAACAGGAACAGCAGTGGCAAAAGTGCTTCCCTCCCACCTACAGGGCTTTCCTCCCTTCCTCTCTGCAGAAATCCAATAGAAGAGTTTTACCCTTGCTGCTTATATTTCATGTACCTTAAATTCTTCCCTGTGTCATCATAGGTATTCTAGCCAGCTGCAACTGGAAGAGCCTGTTACTGTTGACTCTAGTGGGCTGGAGGAATCCTATTTGAATGATGTGGGTCACTCTTTTACCCTTCTTCCTTCTCTCCCATCATTTTATTGGACCAACTATAGTTGGTGAGAGTATGCAGGCTTTTGCGCCACACAGGGCCCTTCCTCAGCCATATTTTCTTTGAATGCCTGAGGAAGGGACATGCATGACCTGAAAGCTTTCATATTCTGTTATTCTCACCAGCAGAAGATGGTCCAATTTTAAGCTAACTCTAGAAACCAGACTTATTCAAGCTAACTCTAGAAACCAGCAACACTGGCTTGAAGATTTTTTCTTCTTCTTTTAAAAATAAATAAATAAATAAATAATAAAAATAAAGCATCTGTTTAAAGCACCTTTAAAAATGCATATTCTGAGTTGTAAAAAACAAAACAACCTCCCTGAGAAAGCTCTAAGCGTGTTTTCTATTCTTGCTGCTACTAGTTTTTCAGAAGAGTAAGGCAGTGGGCTCAAGGATTTCAGAAAGGGAGGGGTGCATGTGGATGAAAGACCACTAGTCCCTCTAAGTGCTCTGCCCCTGATGCTTTTAAGGGGGCATGGGATGTCCCGCTCCCCTGGAAAATTGTAAACAATACCCAGATCACTTCAACTGGTCTTTCACAGTGGGAGACAGGAATACCATGTTTCGTCTCTCATCCCTGTGATGTAAAATAAATAAATCCCTTAACTCTTGACATTTTTGCTTTTTGTGAGTAGGTGGGATGAATGAAACTTTTTGAGAAGCTACAGAGCTAAATCCAACTGCTCTGTAGGCTGAAAGACATTGGAGACAATGAATGTAGCTGCACAAAAGAACTGATCACTTGTATTTTAGTGGGAGCTTAATCTTATGCATGTTTAGGAGGTTTTTCCTTGTTAGGGATATTGTTTCTGCAACCCTTGAATCTTAATAAGCTCTCTCCCTTAGGCAAGTCCAAAACTCTCACAGAAGGAAGACTGCAACTTACAGTCTTCCTTCTGTGAGAGTTTTGGACTTGCCTAAGGGAAAGGTCCTCTGTGGTTCTAAAACTTGCATAAAATATCATCCACACTACTTTGTCTCCATCTCTTATATTTGGGACCTACACATCAACCATACTCTCTCTAGAATTGAATCCCATTTTTCCATTATTCATTCCAATTCTGTTATTGTCTCTCTGGTTGAAAACAGACATGACACTAACCACCCTTTAACCACCCTTGGTGGTTATTTATGCATGTTGCAGGGCTGTATTGGTGCCCTATGCAGCCCTGCAACATGCATAAATGACCACCAGGGGTGGTTAAAGGGTGGTTACTTAGCATCATGTCTGTTTTCACCCTCTCTCTCTCCTTTTTTTTTTTTTACATCAACACTGTCCTGTGACTTTTCTTAATTTTCTTATAACAAAAATACTTTAGTGTTTAGTATGAAATCTCATGAATCTTAGCTAAATCTCCTGCGTGATGCTCTAAGCCAGACGTGTGACTTACTGTCTAACTTCCAAATTGAAGGCTAGTATCTCAACTTCCTGGTACCAAAGCTCTACTTAGTCTACTAAGATAGAACATAAGAAGTGCCAAACTGGGTCAGACCAATGGTCCATCGAGCCCAGCATCTTTCTCCAACAGTGGTCGATCTCGATCGCTTGGAGAAGTTCCCAAGAGGTCATCCCATGGATCTGTAAATTATTCTATAGATGGGATATAAGAAAATTTGTAACATGCCATGAAATGCACCTGTTCTTTATCTGACATTGATATACTAATAGCCTGCTGATTTCATTGTCTTGCACCCAGCATTCTAACCATTGTATTTACTCACCCCAAGAGGTGTTTCCGGATGCTGTAACATGACTTGTGTTGTATGGCTCACAATTAAATGCAACATTGGCCAAGACCTTACTCTCACTCTTGTTTCTCCCCTTCCAGTAATATGTCCGATGCCCTTGCAAATGCTGTGTGCGAGCGCTGCCAGGCTCGCTTTGATCCCTCTGAGAGGATTGTAAACAGCAATGGGGAGCTCTATCATGAGAATTGCTTTGTCTGCGCTCAGTGCTTCCGACAGTTCCCAGAAGGACTCTTCTATGAGGTGAGTTCACTGCATTGGGGAAGCTGTGGAAAATTACCTGATCTTTATTTTGTAGACCTGAACCTGTGTGGTGGTGGTGAAACAAATGGCTCCCAGGAAACCCCAAGTAATGACTCAAGCAAGCCTAGTGCTGTCACCAGCACCTTCTGCTCTTGCCTCCCCAGCACTAATGGTGCACTAGCCATGATGCCCCTTTCCCACTTTTTCTGTGTATCTCCTCCGCGTTGATGTGATCACACTATGCTAGATCTCTCTTTCTCTCTGCTGCTTTTCTCCCCCTTGTGGGAAAGATCAGGTGCACTTCGCATTCTGTGCAGGGAAGGGGACTTTATGAAAACGCAACCAAGTTTCATCTGCTTGATGCCCTTTACAGTCATTGACTTGTCTAATAATGACCGAGGCCATTTTTAAACAGGAATAGCTGGGGGGTGAGTCTGTGTGCACATAGCTATTATGTTAATACTGTGGAATGTTGCATAGAGAATTCTCTGCTTCCAATAGCAGAGCCCAGAATTTTCCAGTTGGTACTTTGCAGCTTATTAACTATTTTCTGCCCTATACTACTTTGCAGTTTGAAGGTCGAAAGTATTGTGAGCATGATTTCCAGATGCTGTTTGCACCTTGCTGTGGGGAATGTGGTAAGTTCTCCAGTTGTAAACCTGTCACGCCTTTTTATTTCTGAGGAAAAATGTCCTGGGGAAGGGAAAACTTTATCCAAGTTCTCTAGATAGGAGCAGAGCATTACTGAGCAAGTGATTAGGAGAGAGTGTTTAAATTTGATACTCTGGCCGGGAGTGTTTCCAGGAAGACTGTGCATTCAGTGGGAATGGTAGTAGTGGGGTGGGGGAAGGGGAGATTCTAACTGGAATGAGTTCCTCTTGGCCTATGAAGTGTGTGTTCCTTTCCTAGGTGAGTTCATTATTGGCCGTGTGATCAAGGCTATGAACAATAACTGGCACCCAGAATGTTTCCGTTGTGAGCTCTGTGACGTGGCACTTGCCGATCTGGGCTTTGTGAAGAATGCTGGCAGGTAAGGCGGAACAGAGGCTGGGAGGACTACTTAGAAAAATAACAGGGCAGTTAAGGATGGGGAGGTGCAGTCTTGAGCTTGAACATGATGTTGGTTGAAATGAGAGAGGGGTGGAGAAAGGGGCAGCTGGGTACATATTGGCCTTTTTGTGAAACCTGGAGAGAGGCAGAATGCAAGTAGAATATGGATGGAGTTGGGGGAATTGACTACCAAAGACAGGAAAAAGACTCCAAGCAAGACCCTGGAGTGCTGCAGATGAAGGATGAAGTAGGAGTCTGTGCAGGATAGTTACTGATAGGACACTGATCAGAAACAAAGATATGGCAAAGGACAGAGTGAGAGAGATCCTGGATTTAATACCAATACAAATTCCTTGCTGGATCCTTGAAACTATTTGTTTTCATATGTATAATGCATACTAACAAGGATTAAAAGATTATACTTCTTTTGCCATCGCAGTTTTAAACAACCCGGATAGAAGACTCCTACAAAAGCACATCATGGGAAGCTGAAAGACAATTTGGCAGTTAGGGTACTTTGCACCAGGGCACAGATAACTGCAGGCTTTTATTCATCTCATCAGCTCAAGCTCAAAGAATCACTGAGTTGCATTCTCTCTTGCTTCTGTGACAAGGATGGGAAATGGGGAGGGAAGGTTATAGTGCTACACCACACCCACACTTCCCAATGGCATGAGAAGCATATATGAGTAAATTCTCTGTTGTAGAGTTTTCAATAGCACCGATCACCATAGAGTCTGATTTCTTCTTAGGTAAGTGTGATTGGCATAAGGAGGCTTCTTTGGGGGAAGGCGGTCTGCTCTTCTCCTCTCTTGCCACACAACCTCCCCTCCTTGCCCTGTCTGTTTTTAATTCCCAGACGCCTTCCTTTTAGGTGTAGTTTACCTCTGTTAAAGTCTGTCCTGCGCTATGTGGCTCATTGGGCTGGTGTGGTTAAGGCGCACCAGTTTCTGTGCACAACAGTACACAAGGGAATGAGGGCAGTTAAACTGATCTAGGTTTGTGATGACCTATAGCAAACTGTTTCATTTTATCAGTACATCCTCTTTACCTCTTCTTGAGGTATCTTTTTCCAAGCATTCAGTGTTTCAGGGTTTTGCCTCCAGTAAAGAAAACTTGTTCCATTGCTTTGCAGTTTGCAAGTGGAGAGTCCCCTTCTCATTCTTTTTTTAATCTTATCTTGAGGTTATTAAAATATTCAATTATTCAAACAGGATTCCATGGACTTGTTTAGTAGTGTCATTTTAACCTGTACTGCAAACAGTACCATGGCCAAAAGGCCTTGTGAAATACTTGTGAACTGTTTGTTGCTCTTTCCATAGTGCTATGCATTGTCAAGATGTGGCATCAATAACGTGAGCTTCCTGAAGCATCAGGCTATCTTCTCTTTATTCCTCCTGTTTAAGAGGAAACTTCTATTCATTATCTTCTCAGTTCTCTCTACAGACATGCACAATAGATTTGGATGTATTTCCCATTCTCTTCTGTCTCCTTGGGACTGACAATCTGATGCTGGCACAAGATAGCATTTCAGGGCAGGCTCTGTATGTTGGACCCACTGAATCTAGGTCTTGCAGTAGTTGGTTAGCTTTTTGTGGGGTGGAAAGACGCATTTGGTTGAACCAGCCTTGACTGCAACATTTTTCATGAGGAAATCTTATTAAACATGTACTTCCTTCCCCCTACCCCTAAATATTCAAGAACTGGGTTCAAGTGTGGGAAGTTGGAAGTGCTACTGTTGCATTCTCATGCAGATGTCTTTTGACTTACTGATATTGCAGTCTATTTTCTGTTGGGGATTAGCACTGGTTGGTTGTATCTGCAAGTTAGTGACTGAAGGTTCCAGAGGCACCAGATCTAGATATAGTTCTGTGACCTTGGAGCAACATGGCTTTGAAGTTCAGAAAGTTCTGCTGTGCTGGGTGGGAAAGACCTTCTACCTGGAGATAAGAGCAAATGCTTTCTCTTACTCACAGTTCAGATTTAGCACTTAGTGAGCTCTCATTTGTTTTCCCTTCACAACTTGGAGGTAGCGTTAAGGCCCTTTTGCCACAGAACAAGCTGCACAGGGCCTCACGGAACTTCTCCGCCACAAAGAAATACATAACTGGATCAAGGGTGCCATTCAGGCTGGTGAGACAGGAAGTGATGCGGTTACTGAGAGCCAGGACTCGCTGGGTTTCACAAGACGTCTTGGTACCATCATAATGGAGAATATAAATGTAGCGGTTGACATGGTAAGGCACGAAGCAGACCAGGAATATCATTAGAACCACAATGATCATCTTGATGGCTTTTTCCTTCAGGTGTTTCTCCACACGGTTCCCACTTCTCAGGCTGCGTATGATCAGTAAGTAGCAGGTCACCGTAGTAACAAATGGAAAGGTGAAGGCTATGGCCAGTGACACCAGGGCATGACGCGATGCCTTTTCCCTATAGAGCTGCAGGCAGACAGTTGTATTGTTGATCTCTGCAGTCTGCACGCTGACCAACAGTGGTGCCATTGCCACAGCAACTATAACCCACAGGAAGGCACATGTCAGGTGGGCATAGCGTGACCTGCGGAGTTTGATGGACTTCACAGGGTGCACAATGGCCAGGAAGCGGTCAACGCTGATGCACATGAGGAAGTAGATACTGGCGTACATGTTGAGGTAGAAAAGGAAGCCTGTGAGTCGGCATGGGATTTCACCAAATGGCCAGTGATTGCCAGAAAAGTGGTACACCAGCCGTGTGGGTAGCACCAGCACAAAAGATAGGTCAGCAACGGCGAGATGCATCAAGAAAACATTGGCTGGGGTGCCTGACTTCTGATCCCGGGTGAAAAGCCAAAGAGCCAGGGCGTTGCCAACAAAGGCTAGGATGAAATCCAGGAGATAAAAGGCAGCAAAGAGGATGTTCTCCATAGGAGTCTCTTTACCACATTGCTCTGAAGTTTCCAGTGAGGAGTTGAAGAGCAGGCGTGAGGGATCTGCTGGACTGTTCATTCCTCACTGTGACTCTAGGACCTGGGTAGTGGTCTGGGAATCTGAAAGAACCAAGAACAAAGCTGTTATGAGGGAAGCTTTATAATGCTATGGCAGTGTAGAAATAGGTCATATCTCTTGTTTGCTGACACTTGGACTTTTAAATAATCCTATCCAGTTTTTATAATCACAGTTTAGGCTTCCTTCAAATATTATATCTTTCTTGTCTTCTTCCCTGCTGCTCTCAATGCCTGGAACTCCCTCCTTGAAAACATTCATTCTGCTCTCTCCCCTTCCAACCTTCAAATCCCCTTTGAAAATCTCTCTCTTCCAACAGGCTTTCCCTGGCTCCTTATCCCCACAGACTGTTCACTGATGTGCCCTCTACTGCCTCTCATACAGGGGGTACAGCCACGCGATCTACAGGGGCCCAATTCCTGAGTGGCCCTGTGGCGGACAAGTGCAGCTGCCACACTGCAGGGCCAGCGTGGGAAGCTGGGCAGATGGGTGGCCTCCCCATGGGGCAGCCAGGCCACTGTCAGCTCTTGCCACAGCTGGGGTGGGCTGAGGTGCCGGCCACACAAGCCCGGCCCTGCCCCACCTCCCTCCCCCTGCCCAGGTAAATTCCTGCCTCTGGCTGTGACATGGCAGCATATCTTGGGCAACAGCACCTGCCGCGCAAAGCCCTGCTGTGGAGGTCACTGCATGACGGGACAGAAGGGTCCCCAGCATATGAGCAGCCCCCACTCCTTGGGCAGTCTTACCCCATATGGGGTAAGGCTGCTACATGACGCATCCTTTGACTTTTCCATGTGACAGAGGAAGATCTGGCGGCAGCCAGTCACATGATGCATTGCACTGTGTGGTCTGACTGCCCAGACTGGGTTAAGGCTGCCCAAGGTGTGGTAGCTTGCCCAGGGCAAGTCTTATGGCTGCACCCAAGGTCCCGGTCTCCGCTGCAAGTAAGCCAAGCACATGCACTTGCAACTTCTTAACTTTGTGAATGTATCCCCTGTCTCTTCCTATGTTCCCCTCTCCCTTTTCCCTCCTAGATTAACTATAACCAAGCTAGGCACATGTGCTTGTGACTTCTCAAATGGGTGACTGTATCCCTATCTCCCACTATGTTCCCTTCTCCCTTGTCTTCCATCCCTTGTCTCTCTCAGATTGTAGGTCCCTGCCTCAAGGCGCTTGTCTCCAGTGATTGTTCTGTGCTGAGTACATTGCTTGTGCTATATAAATAATAATAATAATAATAATTCTCTTTGCGATTCTCCAGTTCTTTATGCTCAGTTGAAGAAACTTGTAAGATAATTAACTGATTAGATTTTTAAAATTTTCATAATACATGTTACAGTATATAATAATATATTGTCACATATCCCATGAACCTTGAATTCAAAAATCCCCTCAATCCCTCCCACCCCCCCCAGACGTGCATTGCGGGTCCTTTAAATCTTGAAAGAGCTGCACCCATTTGTCAGCGGGTGTTAACAAGAGGTCGTCCTCCAGCAAGTTAATTCATTATTAAGAATTTATCTTTAAGCTGTTCAGCTACCTAGCCAGCGTTAAAACAGTTGAACTCTCCCTTTGTACAGCAGGTTGCTCTGCTAGCAACGTCACCCAATAATGCAATATACAGCAGCTGTGAAAGTGGAACTTGGTCTGAAAAGCATATGGAAAAGGCAGCTCTCTCTATTGTGTTGGCAATGACAGCCCAAGCCCAAGTGGCCACTTGGTTTAGGAATCTGGCCTTTGTCTGATGTGTCCCCTCCCTCCTTTCAAACAAGTGCTGTTAACCAAGATCTCTGAATAGAAACAGCCTGCTGCTCCTTACCCCATCAACATGTACAAACCATTCACATTGTGACTGAAGTTGTTCCATCTTGGAATTCTTGCTCTGTTAAATAAAAGCAGCTGCTACTTGTGGCAGAAGACAATGTCTCCCACCTCCCATCAGAAGGAGGATTATTCCTCCAACCCTGAGGGAGTGAAATTCCTGGGGAAGGGATGTATGGAAACAAAATCCCCAAAAGGCTCCCCTCTCTTCTTTGGATGAGGTTGCTTTCTCGTAGCCAAGTGATAGCTACAGTTGCTAGCAATGGGAGTTCTCCAAAATAAGCCTCTGCCACTGTCCACTTAGCTGACAAACTAAAGGGAGAAAGAAGACCAAAAGAAGTGCTACCAGCTAGAAGAAACTGCAATTCTTCAGTTTGGCCACAAAGGGCCCCTCATACTCTACACATTGCACCAAGTTGCATTGGAGAAGAAAGCAGCTTTAACGACCCTTAACTTGGAGATTTGGAAATGTAGTACTACAAGCACTCATACTCAGCAGCCACTTTATCACATATTACAAGGTATTATCATTGCAGAAAAAATAAAAATCAATGGTCAGTGGCAGTGCAGCTTTCACCAACTGCTCCAACCACTCTCCATTTTTAAAGGAATGTAATAGCTGCCCATCCAAGTCCCTCTGGGATGCATGCATGCATTCAGACAGACACACACACATATTTACTGGTGTCTGTTTGCAATTCACCTGTGAGTTCGTAAGAAGTGACATACTAGTTCAGACCAATGGTCCATCGAGCCTAGCACCTGTCTCCCACAATGCCAATCTCAGCTGTTGGAAGTAGTAGTCAACAGGTCCCTATGTGGCAATCCATTCCCTGCTGTTCGCTGCCAGCTCCCGACAGTCGCTCCATCAGTGCTGATGGGCTTTGGAGTAATTTGGGTAAGTTTTTTGTTTCACAGAAAGAGGCTTTGCCTCTTAGTGGTGAAACACCCGGGCAGTTAACACTGTCTGTGTGACTGAATAGACACTCTGATGTGCCACTCATTTTATTTATTTACATTTTTATCCCACCCATTCTCTAGAGGTTTATTAAAATCCTCCCATCTGTAAAAGATGGCTAAGCAGGTGTGACACTGAGTGGCAATAGATAGGTGCTAACCAGAAGTTACAGCTTGTGTGAACTCCCTTTAAATCTCCTTCACTTCTCTGTCTAACATGGTAATTGCTGGATGGACAAGCCAGAGAGCCGGATGCTGCGGTAACTTATGTAGCCCACATAGGAGCTGCCTTTAACTTGGCAACCCTGCTCTGGATCATTTTGCTAAGCCAGGGGTGAGAAACCACTTGCTGCAGAGCTGTCCCACTGAACCCAGGATCATGACTTGAATCTGTAATTAGACATCTGGCTCACCAGCCCAGAATTTCCACTTGGATTATGTTGTTGGGGAGTTGTTAGCAAGTAGTGATTTATATATTGCTGAACAGCACTGTTTTGGAAAGAGCCATTGTGTCAGGCGGCATCCCACAGCTCCGTTGCGAGCAGGGTTTAGCTACTCCTTTGAAAGGTGTGCACTCACTCAGGCAGTTTGATGCCCCCGCCCTAGTTCAGCATGCATGCGTCTGTAATCTCCTGGAGAGTTATTCTGGCTTACACAAGTGCTATTTTAACAGGCCCCCAATTTATTAGTTCATCAAAAATAAAAATAAACTGGTTAGTTTGTTGCCTTCTGTGATATCTCTGATATCTAATGTTTTTGAGGTATAAAAACATCTAATGTATAATCATCCAAAGTATGAAAAAGTCTAATAAAATGTATAAGGTATTCATTTGTATAAATGTTTTTAAGGTATAAAAACATCTAATCTAAAGTATAAAAAATCAAATGTTTTTAAGATATAAAAACATTAGATATCAGATGTCTCAGACATGTATTATTATTTTTTTGTCTGCTTGTAGTGGTGTTTTCTTCTACCTTGCCCTCCTTGTTGAAGGACGATCCACTTGGGAAATATCTTTCTTAAAACAGTATTGAGGTAGAAATGTTCAGCACCAGGAAGATCTTGCAGCTTCCTCTGAAAACCCTTAACTGATACCGCTTTGTTATCCTTAGAAATAATCACACCAAGGTGTTCAGGGCATACACCTGCCTACTCTGGCCTAGAGGGATGGGGATTCCCTCAAAAAGTGACTCAGATAAAATTGGTTTGAAATGCTATCTCTGGTTAATCTCTGCCTCATGCTCTCTATATCAGTCACTCCCTGCTCTTCTTCCATCTTCACGGACACCAGCCACAATTGCTTAACGCCAGTAGGAAAGCATTCCCATTATTCTCCCCCCAAAAGCCTGTTCTCTTACCTCTTGCAAGTGTGGCCCGGTGGGTGAAGTGCAAAGTCGTTCTGGAGAAAATCTGTAGGGAGCTCTTTCTGATGTCAGCAAATGAAGAGAAAGCTGCAAGGCTGCTAACAGCATGACAATCCAAAGGAAGCAAACAATTGTAGATTCAGCAGGAGTGGAAGAGGGAGTCCCTCTATATAGAGTCCTGCTTACTCTGATAGTGCCTTATCAGCCTCTCCCATAACAGAGAAGGGGAGGTGGCACACTTGCAATGAAAGGCAGTCTTCATACTGCCTGAACTGCTGTTGTATTTATGAATATTACCGTGTGTTTGTCTTGATTATTAAAGTCTCTCTCTGAACTCCCGCCTTTTACACACAGTCTTTGGAGCCTTGTGATTATTTTAGAAGGGGTGGAGAGGAACACTGAGTGGGAAGGGGGAGATTCTGGTATTAATGGATACAACAGAACATTTCAGAACAAGATAATTCCATAATGGTGGGAGTTAAGGGGAGGAGAAGGGCGGCTGCCATGACAACAGCTCTGCCATTTCAAGACTTCCCTTTGCTTGCAATAGAGGAGGGTCTATGGGATGTTAGAGTGGGTCTGTGAATGGGGAATGGAGATAATGGTTTGTCAGTGCAAAGGGCTGAAGGCCTCTTATTCAGCTCAGTGAGAGGGGTCTCTTTCAGGACACTTGCTGTAGGGTCCCAGTGTCCTGCCCTGCATAATTAGTCTTCGCTTGACAGTGTGGAATAAAATTGGTGCCTTTATCCCAGAGCATGCAGCTGTGCTCATCTTCCAATAATGGGGTGCTGTCTACTTTTTCTGGGGACTGGCTGCTGTCTGGGAGGACAGTAGCTCCAACTCTAACTTTATTACAGAAGCGCAGATTTACAAACAAAGGGAGTGATGATAATGGAACTCAGATGGAAGGCAGCAGCATCAGTGGAGAGTCATAAATTCGAGGCCTCACAAGAGCTCCAGGACACCAGAATGTATTATCATCCCCATTTCACAGGAAGGGAAGCTAAGGTTAAGAGACTTGTCCAGGATTATGCAGGAAGTCTGTGAGACAGTTTGCAATAGAAACCAGCCTTCCCTTTTCCATTCTTTCTCTGTGTACTCATTGGGAGGATACACTTAAATCATAACCATGGATTTGTGTGTGTGAGAGAGGTACTTAATGGCCTGCATAGGAGCAAAGAAGCAGGCATAGGGGCTTGCCAATACCACTTGTTTCTTTTATCCAAACTGCCTCTCCCACCAAACAGCATTAGTAGTGACAGAAAATGAGTGGCTTCCAACCTGCTGTCCCGTTAGAGCTCTTGAACACTGGCTACAGAGCACCCTGATTCAGCTAGTCCTTATCTTGGAAGCACATCAATCCTACAGTCCTCTATATTGGTTACTGTAACTTCATAAATTGTAGGGTTGGAAATTACCTCAAAGCTCATCTAGTCCAGCCCCCTGCTCCAATGCAGGATACATTCTACCTACAGCATCGAAGACAGATACTTGCCCAGATAGTTTTTAAAAACATCAAAGCAGTGGTGGGGAACCTCACGCTTGGGGGCCAAACGTGGCCCATGGCTAATTTTTATGTGGCCCCTTTCCAGTTCCTGGATCTGGCTCTACCTCTAAACACTGAAAAACTGAACTCAGGATAAGGGAGAGATAAGGGCATCCATGGAAAGATATTTTTTTTTTTTGGGGGGGGGGGGCAGATCCATGGCACATATCCATGATCTGCACCCTTCCCTTCCTGAGTACACCTCTTAAGCACCTCCATCTCCAACTTCTGTGCAGCCCTTGAAGCTTGTACTAATTTCCAAAGTGGCCCCTGGGGGGAGGGGTGGGATTCTCCCCACCCCTCCCCGCAGGGGCTACTTTGCATTAAATGCACTCCTGCATTAAAGGAAGGAGATTCCACAACCATTCTAGGCAACTTATTCCATTGCTCTGCAGTTCTTATCATTGGGAAGCTTTTCCAAAATATACCTTGCAGCAATTTAAGGCCATTCCTTCTTGTTTTACCTTCTGTGACAGTGGAGAACACATGCTTGCGATCTTCTTTTGTTTTACGACATCCTTTTTCGATATTTGAAAGCTGCTATCATATCCCCCCTTTAGTCATCGTTTCTTTAGGCTAAACATACATAATTCTTTCAGCCTTTCCTCATATGGCTCGTCCTCTAGCCCTCTCTGTTCTTTTCCATGGAATTGTGCTTATGTTGCAACTTGAAAATATTAAGAAGTACCAGACTTACACCATAGGCATAAATATTCCTTTGCTTGGCTTAAAGCAGACAGGAGCTTTGAAGGAGAAGAGCTTCAACTAAAGCATTGCCCCAGCTAACGAGGGGCAGGGGCTCCACATCTGGTGGAGGTTATGTGGCAGTATTTCTTGAAGAGGAAAACCTAGAGTATAGGGTAGTTTCCCACAGTTATTGTGATGGTAACTGTGAAAAGGCACCCCAATATAGGATACGCTCCTTTTGGTAGTAGAGACAGAGGATTACATATACCCAGACCATGTGAACCCAAACATACATGTATGTATTTGTGCTGCTGTGCAAACACATGCTGTGTTTAGAAACACAGTCACTATCTGCACAGCACTGTGGCTGTATACTTCAGATAAGGGTGCAAGCATGATTCAGGGCACATAGACTGTCCTTACAGGGGTGGGTGAGAATGGGGCAAATGGAGTAAAATATCCTTTTTGCCTAAAAGACTTGGCCCTCATCAGTGTGGCCTAATTCATGAGGATTAACTCTTCCTTGTGGCTCTCCACATTATGTCGAATGTGGGGAAAGCAACTCTGCTTACTAGCTGTAATGTCATCCTGGTGCAGGGATTCCAGTTGGCACGGAGTTGCTCGATAAAACTGACTGAGCTCCCCTTTTTCATAGTCAAGTTCACTCTAAGCTGTTCACTCCAGCCCATGGTAATGGGAGTTGGGTCAATTTCATCAAGCATTTCAGTGCTGTGAGTGGTGATCTGGCTGACCAAAGTCATGTGGTAGTATGGTGGCATTGCACAAACATTTGTACATGGTGTTATCAGTTACTCCAGGGGTTGTCTCATGAATACCCCAGATGTGTTCCAGGTCACAAACCTTCATTTGTTCAGTGGCAAATCCTTGTATTAGGCAGCTCAGAGGTGGTAATCGTTACATGCTGTCCATTGTAGAGGGGGGAGGTGCTGCCATTGGGAGGAAATTTTGGAAGCCAGTTACCAACCAGCAATGTGTAAACCCAGGTTGCTATTTTGAAAGAGCCTGCTAGAGTTACCTTGTCTTTCCAGGCACCTGTGCAGGCCATGCCATAATCGGGAGAAAGCCAAAGGCTTGGGCAAGTACATCTGCCAGAAGTGCCACCTGATAATCGATGAACAGCCTCTGATGTTCAGGAATGACTCCTACCATCCAGACCACTTCAACTGCACCCATTGTGGGTATGTTCCCTTCTCCTCATTCCTGTTCCTCAGCCAGCGGGATGTACGGTGTGGACAATGAGTGATCCTTCAGCTAAACTCTGCTGCCTGTGGGTTGTCTGAGAAAAAGGAAGTTCTGTATGTGTGAGATCAAAAGTCATGAAGGGCTGCAGTTCTTCTGTTTCATGGGGCAAGAGTCTCTTTGTTCCATACCTTGCTCAGCTGGCACTACTTCTTTCGGGCAAGGAAACAGCTCTTTAATGTGTCCCAGTCTTGAAGGCCCTGATTAAGCTACAGAAAAAATGAGATTTAAATATGACAGTGGCTCAAGTATCCAACTTAGCCTTGCTAAGGTGTGGGGGGACAAAAATTCTCCCTAACTTCAGTGGAATTAAAATTTCTCCTAGGGCTCCATGCAGGCTAAAACGGCTCTTGGCAGGGATTTTTGTTCATAAAGCCAAGAAACCAATATGTTTCTCAATTCTGTGTGTTTCTAGCTATGACTATGGTGTGAGTGGGGACGAAGCAAGGAAGCTTATTTTGTAGTTTGCTTTTTATTGTTTATTGTAATTTATAATTTCTACAACACTTTCATTGTTCATAGTGCTTTTAAATCCTTATCTAGTTCACTCACAACAACCCTATGAAGCAGGTGATTATTATTCCCATTTTGAGGAACTGAGGCTGAGAGATAGTGACTTGCCCAAGGCCACTCATTGAGTTCATGACAGAGGGTGTTTTTACACAGACACTTATCCCAGGTTTACATCATTAGTCCCAGGATGACAGGTCTGTTTAAATGCAGCATTCAGTGATTATAATCCCAGGATCATGGAAAAACTCTGGGATTACAAAATCCCTTTTTTTGTGGTATTATAATATCCAGTTTTTAACAACACCAGGATTAGGCCCATTAAAACGACTGTCCTGGGCAGGATAGTCAGCTATCCTGGGATTATTACCATGGAGTGTTGTGGCAAGATCTGACATCTTCTCTATGCAGTTTTGCTTCTATAGTATCTAGTAAGACATGACTGTGAGGGGATCGTATAAAAAGAAATCTGATCGAATTTCTCTCTCTCTCTCTCTCTGTATATGTCTTCTCTGCTATCTCTGAGTTAGCCGCTCCAAGCAGCTGGAGGCAGGAGATAGCAGGATATAAAATTATAAAATAAATATATAAGTATCTTCTAAATTGCCTCTGCTCCCAGGCTCTGCTCTGTCCGTTGATGAACTGATGGGACGAAAAGCACCACAGGATTGATATTCATCCCAGATATTCTCAAACCGGAATAACAGTAATGTGCTGTACATTTAACTATCTCGGGATGGATTTCAGTACAGGATAGAAATGTCCCTATAAACATGTACCACTTGTAATCCCTGGATAACAATTCTGGGATTATTTTCTCCTAATCCTGGGATGAAGTGTCCATGTAAAAATGCCCTTAAGACAGCATTTCAACCCTGGTCTCCCAGGTCTAATACCTTATCTGCCAGGCTATGCTGGCTCTAAAAAACTTTTACAATATTCATATCTGGCAGGAGGCCCATGTTTAGTCATGAAGTGATTATTGGCTGTGGCTTGAGTCAGCACTGTCTTTCCATGAGCGTATGTCTGTGGTCCTTTCAGGAAGGAGCTGACAGCGGAGGCCAGGGAGCTGAAAGGAGAACTCTACTGCCTACCCTGCCATGACAAGATGGGCATCCCAATCTGCGGAGCCTGTCGCAGGCCTATTGAAGGACGAGTGGTCAATGCTCTGGGGAAGCAGTGGCACGTGGAGGTGAGACCTGGCCAATGCGGTGCTTGCTCTGAAATGCATATTGCAGCATAATGTAATGCAGCATATAGAGCAAGCTGGAGGCTCTCAGAGTTAACAGGAGGAGTTCCCATAGTCCATATTGGGATTTTTAGACTGCCTCTAGTCACCAGTTTCCCTGAGTAAATCACTGCCCTCTTTTCATTCAGACCAGTAATGCTGCACTTAATAGCTTTCATGTTAACAGTATCACTGTTTGACTTGCTCCCATGATGCCTTCAGCGTGATGGATTTCTGCCCTCTGCAAGACAGCATTTGACTCTGTAGTTATACTCTCCATTGCTTTCCATCCAGCTACAGATCACTGCCCCTCCTTTACCTGAGTATCATAGCTCCCGCCCACCTTCCTATTGGCAGCAATTGGGCATTTTTACCACAGTGTCTTCTAAATCCACTCTGAGGATTGTTCCCAGAAGCCTTAGCATGTCCCAGAGCATGATCATCTCAAGAATATTCTTGTTTAAGTCTGTAAGCGTCTAAGGGCACAGTCCAGCTCTCATGAAAGTCAATGTGAGTTAGCCATTGGCTTCAGTGGGAGTTGGATGGTGCCCTAAAGCTCTTCCAGTAAGTGCTGATTTGTTCCAGGCTGGTGCCTCCACATGGCTCCCTCCTTTTGCCATGCAGTCTACTCCTCCTGATGTCTCTTTTACTGTTGCAGCATTTTGTTTGTGCCAAGTGTGAGAAGCCATTCCTGGGGCACCGGCACTATGAGAAGAAAGGACTGGCATACTGCGAGACTCACTACAACCAGGTAAGCTCTGCTGCTCAGTAGCTGTGCAGAAGCTGTGCAGCATGTACGACTCTGTGCCAAAGGGCAGGGAGAAGAGATTGCCCCCAGTGGGAAACTTGGAAAAATGAGCTACACTGTTCGCAAGTACAATGCAGCCAGAAAAAACTCTCTGCTAATCTGGAGTGAAAACTGCAAGTACAAAGAAAATATAGTATTGACTAAAGGTTTAGCTATAAAAAACAGGTACAAGAGACAGGAAATTCAAAGTTTACGTTACTCTTAGGCAGCAGTCTTCACGTCTCTTACTCGAGTAGTTCCATTGAAATCAACAGGACTACTCCAAAGAAAGTGGTTTGAGGATCATAGCCTTAAAGATACTGAAAAGTATGGAAATGCGGCTTTTAGGTGCCCTAGAAAACCTTAACTCTGACCTCCTGTCCCTCTTGCTGCTCTGTGCGGACTCCATCTAAAACATGCAGGGCTGGGCAAAACTCCCAATCGGAAGAGCTGCACATCCATTTTTTTCATATGGCCAAGAACCTCCATCGAATGTCACTCGTGCACTCACTGCCCTGTCATTTGCATACACTCACTGCCCTGGAGCCACTGCCTCTGCTTGCTCCTACCTCAGCCCACCCCTCACCTGCTGCTCGCCTCTCCTGATGCTGCACAATCTCTGACACTGCTTGCTTACCTCTCCTTCCTCTGCCACTCACCCGCAAAGGCTGACCAGGGACAGATGGTATTCAGTATTCACCCCAGTGTTCTGAAGGAATGCAAATATGAAATTACAGACCTACTATTGGTAGGTAATCTGCACTATTGATAGGTAATCTGTAACCTATTCCTAAAATCTGCCACTGTACCTGAAGACTGGAGGGTAGTGAATGTAATGGCAATATTTAAAAAGGGCTCCAGAGGCGATTAACTACAGACTGGTGAGCCTGACATTAGTGCTAGGCAAATTGGTGGAAATGGTTTTCAAGAACAGATTTACTGGATATATTGATAAACATGGCATAATGGGGAAGAGTCAACATGGATTTAGCAAAGGCAAGTCGTGCCTCACTAATCTATTGGATTTTTTTGAGGCTGCAAATAAGCATGTGGGTAAGGGTGATCTGGTTGACAGTGTATCTAGATTTTCAGAAAGTATTTGATAAAGTCCTTCATGAGAGAGACTTGAGGAACTTAAATAATCAAAGGATAAGAGACAATGTCTTATTGTGGATTGGTAACTGGTAAAAGGATAGGAAACAAAGAGTAGGACTAAATGGTCAGTTTTCAGAATGGAGAGTAGTAAATAGTGGAGTGCCCCAGAGATCTGTCCTGGGACTGGTAGTGTTTAATATATTTATTAATGATCTGGAAAAGAAAGTAAAAAGTGAGGTGATCAAATTTGCAGATGACACAAAGTTATTCAAGATAGTTAAAACTTGAGCGGATTGTGAGGAGTTGCAGAAGGATCTTGTGAGATTGGGCATCTAAATGACAGATGAAATTTAATGTGGACAAGTGCAAAGTGGTGCACATAGGGAAAAATAATCCAAACTAGATTTACACAATGCTGAGTTCTAAATTAGGGTTTACCACCCAGGAAAAGAATCTTGGAGTCACTGTGGACAATACACTGAAATTCTCAGTTCAGTGTGTGACGGTGGTTAAAAAAGCAAACAGAATGTTAGGAATTATTCGTAAAGGAATAGAGAATAAAACTCAAAATATCGTAATGCCTCTATATAGATCTATGGTACAGCCGCATTTGGAATATTGTGTGCAGTTTTGGTTGTCTCATCTCAAAAAAGATACAGTAGAACTAGAAAAGGTTCAGAGAAAGGCAACAAAAATGATAAAGGATATGAAATGGCTCCCGTATGAAGAGAGGCTTGATAGGTTAAGGCTCTTCAGATTGGAGAAGAGACGATTGAGAGGGGATATGATGTTTATAAAATCATGGGGAGTGTGGAACAAGTTAGTAGAGAATGGTTATTTATCCTCTCAAATAGTACTAGAACTAGAGAACACTCCATGAAACAAACTGGCAGCAGATTTAAAACAAATAAGAGAGTATTTTTTCACTCAACACAATTAATTTGTGGAATTTGTTGCCAGAAGATGTGGTTAAGGTCAGTAGTACAGCTGGATTTTAAAAAGAATTGGATAAGTTCATGGCAGGTAGGTTCATTAATGGCTATTAGCCATGTAGGTTTTGGGGACGTAACCACCGTCAAGAGCTGGAAGTGAACAACCGGGAATGGATTGCCCTGTTGTGACCTGTTGGGAACTTCTCCCAAGCGACTGTCGGAGAGAGGATGCTGGGCTCAATGGACCATTGGTATGGTCCAGTATGGCACTTCTTATATTCTGTTGCTGCAAGCACCCAGTGCTGAGCAACATCTACTGGCACATGGAGGAGGGAGGAGAGGTGAGCACCCAGTGCTAGGCAGCACATGTGAAGAAGGCAGAACTGAGAAAACGACAAGATATCCGACTCCAGGAAGCCATTTCTTCCAAGAGCACAGTAGAGGTGCCAGAGATCTGCATATGAGACCTCTCGTTTTCCATCGACCCAGGCCATGCAGTCTCTTTATTTTCCCAGTGCCTGTCGACTGTGGGGGCTTGGATGAGGTTGAGCCATCTGCAGCTGAATCCTGACAAGACGGAGGTGATGTTGGTGGGTGAGGGCTTGGGGAGCCTGGGAGTGGTTGAATCTCTTGTTGGGGGGGGTTCACCCTCCCATGGTCTTGCAGGTACGGAGTCTGGGTGTGCTCCTCGATTCACGGCTCAGCCTGGAATCTCAGGTTGTGGCCGTGGCAGGGAGTGCGTTTCAGCAGTTACATCTTGTCCGGCGGCTTTGGACGTATCTCTCAGACTCTGACCTCGCCACTGTCATCCATGCCTTCATCACCTCGAGGCTGGATTACTGCAACGCGCTCTACGTGGGGCTGCCTGAGAAGCTGGCCGGAGGTTGCAGCTGGTGCAGAATGCCTCAGCCTGTCTCCTTACTGGGATGGGCTGCAGGGAGCACATGACACCTGTGCTCCGGGCTCTGCACTGCTGCCTATAAAGCACCAGGCTAGGTTCAAGGTGCTGTTTTTGACATTTAAAGCCCTTCACGACGTGGGCCCTGCTTATCTGCGGGACCATCTCACTCCCCATGTGCCCGTGCAACCCCTGAGATCATCCATGGGAGCCTTTTTGGAGGTTCTGTGGGCAAGACGGGTGGCCACTGATGTGAGATCTTTTTCGGTGGCTGCCCCCATGCTGTGGAATTCGATCCCGGAGGAGGCTCAGTTGGCCCCCACCCTCCTGTCGTTTTGACGTTCGTGTAAGACCTGGCTGTTCCGCCAGGCTTTTGGCGAGGGGTAGGGCAGGGGGTAGGGTTTGGGAGGAGGGGTGAGTTTTATGATTTGTTTTAAAATTTGTTTTTTAATTATTAAATCTTTTGTGTTGTTTGCCGCCCCGAGCTGCCTTTGGGCAGGAGGGGCGGGATACAAGTTTTAAATAAATAAATAAATAAAATATGGCTTCCCAGTTGCTATTTGCCCACTTGATTATCCATTGGGGGCTTTACCCAGGCTTCTCACACTAGGTGCTGCTTTCACTGGCTGCTGTGGATGCTTTCAAAGATCAAGAACCAAAAGAAACACTTTTTGCCTTGGCAGATGTATGCTGATGTATAAATCTAAGATTGTGTCAGTGGCAAAGACTGTGTATAAAGGTACCAAACCTATGAGACATCAATAGAAAATGTTACTGAGAACAGAAATTGTATTGACCATTAGCTAGTGGGGAAGTGTATACGAGAGACTATTCAGGAGTTTAAATGAATAATGTAGGGTGCTCTTGCCATGCCTGTGAATTCATCTATGATTGGGAGTTTGCTAGCACCAGCTGGGTGATTTGGGGAGGTTGGGCAGCCTCCTCCTCCATTGGTAAGATAATTTCCCATTTTTTTGTTCTTGCACACAGCTCTTTGGAGATGTTTGCTACAACTGCAGCCATGTGATCGAGGGGGATGGTAAGATTTGTTTTGGGTTTCTCTCCCTGGTCTGTTTGTCAGTGCAGCTGTGTAAGGCATCATTGTTTTTCCTTTCACATCTGGCTTTATTGAATTTGGATACAGCTCTGAGACTGGTTAATCTCTGTTTGTACTCCTTTCCCACAGTGGTATCCGCTCTCAACAAGGCCTGGTGTGTGAACTGCTTCTCCTGCTCCACCTGCAACATCAAGCTCACATTGAAGTAAGTAGCAAGCAAAATCTCCCAGCCCGTCCCCCGAGGATCAATTCCATACCCAGCTGGGCTCTTGAGTGATCCTAGCACAGCATTGTGCAGGCTGGGATAGCCTAGCCAAGTGGAGACTAGCCGGTGGGAATCCTCTGGAACCAATTTTACTGGACTGAAAATGGAGGTCTGTGTTCAGGGCATCCCTGTTCCTTGGTATTTGGGTCATGGAATATGCAATAATGCATTTAGGTGATACTTAAAAGACGAACTAGTTACAGTTCACCTTCAAGGAGCTATGATTTAGAAAACACAATTAGATGTTGGAGTAGCTTATCTTTCTGCAGAAGAGGTTTCTATCATAGGCTTGTTTTAGAGACAGGATCCTGATATTCCCACTCCCAGATTGGATGGAGGTTGGGTGCATTCCCAGGCTGCAGGAAGGAGTAAAGCCACGAGCAGTGAATGCCTCTTGTTGTTGGAGCAGTATTAGCCACAGCTGCCATGGCAGAGGCTGCGAGACAAAGTGACTGGGAAATGTAAATATTTGTGGCATTGCGAATTGGTAAATCTTATTCAGTGGGGTTTGGGGACATAGATCCTACAGTAAAGCAGTGTTTTTGTGTACCAAATGAATGTGATAACTGATACCTTCTGCAGAAGGCATTTTTGACAGTCAGAATGACCTAGGGAAATCTGTGGCTTCATGAATCTTTATCCCCCTTTCCTGAGAATGTTGGAGAGTGTGGAGCAGGAAGGAGCCAACTAGCAAGCATGGAAAAACCACTGAGATAATGAAGATGAGGTGGAACAGAATAAGAGCAGCATAGCTCTGTATGGGCACAGCAAACGACGACATTCTCCTACCCTAGTACTAGCCAGGGGCATTCATGCCAGACTGAGGTGCTTCTGATAGTGCAGCCACGGAGGAGAGTGAAGTACTGAATTGTCTCCTTGCTGCTAGTGGAGCCCTGCTTGCACCAGCATAGGACAGCTCTCTGACAGATGTGTAGCTAAGAGAAAAACGCCCAGGTATACTAAGGTTGGACTTGTCAGTATTGGTACACACTATGGGTTGGTTTCCCAGAATTTGGTCCATGTGTCTGTGTGTGCGCATGTAGTTGGGGGTTACTTTACTTTGATTTGTGCACATGTGGCTGGATAGGGATCTTCTGAAATAAGATATTGTACATGTGCAGTCTAAGCAAACGAATATCTGATCAGACATCAGGGCCTGTAGAGTTTTGCAAGTACAGTTAACAGCGCAACGTTTCTTTTAAAGGAATAAGTTTGTGGAGTTCGACATGAAGCCTGTGTGCAAGAAATGCTATGAGAAATTCCCTCTGGAGCTGAAGAAACGTCTGAAGAAGCTGTCTGAGCTGGCCTCCAGGAAATCACAGCCCAAAGCTTTGGATTTAAACTCTGCTTAAGCAGGTTGATGCTCCATGCACACTTAGCCTCACAAACTGTAGCTTACATCTGCTACTGCGCACAAAGGGGACTCATAACAATGGCTGAAAGGAACCGAAGAACAAAAGTCCCTTCCAGCCTTGTGCGCAGCGAGCTGCAGTGCAAATCAACAGTGACAGCGTTGGGAATCTGATCTCTCCTTTAGAAGTTGGGGCAAAGCAGTGGTAGTTACTAGCATTATTCTGCCTGTGTGTTAAGCTGTACACTGTTGTTTCTGACAATTTCCCCTTTCTTCATTGAGATAACTTTCTCCTTCCCTTCTCCACTACTTGGAGGAATTTGGAGAGAACAGTAGCTTAACCATACAGATGAAATACGAGGTTTGCTGTAGGATTAGGGTATCTTTCACCCGAGCCCTTTTCCCCCTCATTTTTCCACCCGTGTTCTCATCTCTGCAGCTTGACCAGAAGTGACAGACACAGTGGGTACTTTAGTGTGAACAAAGCATCAAGAAGCTTCTGGTGTTTTACTCTTGTTTTGTTTATCGTCCTGCCCTGCTCATTGCAAATCTCAAGTGGCTAAAGCACCAGTGGCCAGTTGGCTCTGGTATTCCTGCCACCAACAGAGCTGTGTCAGAAGGAGGGGGTGGGTGGGTGGGTGGGAACTAGTGCATGACAAGAATGCTGTGTGACCACTGTTTAGTTAGTCACTCTCCTACTTCAACCTACTTCTATGTGCTTGACTTTCTTTTAAAGCAAAACTGCCCCAGCCCCACAGCAGCTTGTCTGCACTGCTTCCACTATGGACTCACAAGAGGATGGACTCTGAACTAATCACAGAGCTTTTCCATCCTCCATGTGGTGATTAACCAGCACAATAACATAGACAGTATTAGTAGTAATGTTGTTACAAGTTAATAGCACATGAGAACAGTTATTATTCACATCTAGACCTTGACTCATCCTTAAGTATGGTCTGCAGGATCAGCACAATTTCTAAATAAGTCCTGCATGGCCATTGCCAGGACCAGTCCAGGGACAAAGCACAATCTGTCAATCCAAAGACCCAAGATTCCTTCCCCAGGACAGCACAAGCTGGTGCTTCCCATGCTGGAGTGGGCTAAGCCCTTCCCCCAAAATCTGTCACTGGAGAAAGCACAACACTGAAGGTATGTATGTATGTATGTCCCTCTGCTTTAGAAGTTCTGATCTGGTGTTTCTTGAAAAGATGGGCTACCGCTTGATTAGACTCTGTGGCAGGGATTTAGGTCACGACTCCTTTTAAGGAAGCAAACGGCAAAGCAAGGAAGTCAGCTGACAAGCCACAGTTGGCTATATAAACTGAGTGAAGCTCAGAGTCAGGTGGACAGCAGAGTGGAGAGGAACTCTGGAGAGCAGGGAGTTACAGTGAACTGGAGGCAAAGCGGCGTGCGCACACACACACACACACACTCTCTCTCTCTCTCTCTCTGTCACAGGGGTACGGGAACCCCCTTGGTCTTAAGGCTTGCAGGAGAACTCTTGAGGGAAAACAGCCCGTAATGTTGGCCCTTAGACTCCGTTGGAATCAGGCCACTATCATCATTGGGTGCAGGGCCAAATAAGACTGGGGATACTCTCACACTGTCTCTCTCACCTTTTCTCTCACACAAGGTGCACAGGGGTTCAGGGAGGTCGTGAGTTGGAGAATGGGGGGCAATGAGGGGCAGGGGGTGCCAATGAATGAGGGGGAAGGAAAGGGAAGAACAAATCCTGCAGGGATGGGGGAAGGGAGGCCAGGAACCCAGGAACGGGAGGGGATCACAACCACACTCCTTTCTGCAATCGCTCCCCAGTCACACCGTAGGATAGGCAAGGGGTAGGGGAAGGTTCACTCAGGGGGCACAAGAATATCACCGTATACACAACCAATACTATAACACAAACCATAATACACTTAGCTTTCTCACAAGGTCAGTCTCTCAAAAGTTCTGATGACCAGCACTCAGCTACAGCTGAGTGCTGGCTCCTAGCCCCGCCTCCTTGTTTTGCTTGGAACCGCGCTTAGCGTCGCAGCGGCTCCAAGCTTCCTGTAGCGCTGCCTGGGCCCCGCCCCTGCAGTGCTGTGGGGGCGGTGGTTTCTTCTGTGGTTGCGTTAGCAACCTGCTCTACTTCAGACCGCGCTGCTCTGCTGGTTGTCGGTGCAGTCTGTGGGATTCCCTGGACCCCTCCTGACTCCTGGGGAGCACCCGGCCCCCCTGCCTCCCTGTCAGGGGTTTCCCCCGGGGCTCCCCCTGCTGGATCGGCATGAGAGGGGTGGGGGTGATGGGGGAGTGTCTCATGGACTGCTTGGGCATAGCGCCAGCAGGGGTGGCGCCATCCATGGCTCCTCTCTCTCTCTCTCTCTCACACACACACACACACACACACACACACATCACAACAGCAAGACAGAGCTGGGAGACCAGGTGGGAATGAACTGAGATACAGGCCTCTAAGGGGCCTTAATAGGGAATGGACATAAAGGGGACCTGGCATTAAATAGGATAAGCCCCATACAGGAGGCTTTGAGGAGGGCTATAAGGGACTTGGTGGAGGCCTGATACTAAATTAAAGAAGCCCTCCTTGACACGGTATAGCATCAGAGGGCTGAATTAAGGACTTAGAGGTGTTTGGGTGTGACAGGGAGCAAGCCCCAAGAAGCCAAAGTAAGGTGGCTCCAAAGCAGGAGATCCAGACCCTGCCATAGTGGGGTTATGGCATTATTATATGTTTGTGTGCAAACACTGAGCTCCCCCAGCAGGACAGTACATGCTAGCTGTTAGCACAGATGCAATTCCCTTGAAGTGATTGGGATGCTTGCCTGTGCTAACATGTAGGCTTTCCCTTCAGAGAATCATGCTGAAGGTGTCCAATGGGCAATATTTGTCTTGAGGCCAGGTGAAATCCTATCATGGTTCTTTGCGGTGATCATTGCAAGTTTAGCAATGAAAAATGTAAATGCTGTCTTCAGAAATGTTTATAGTGATGATTGGGAATATCTTTCTCCTCTGGGCTGGAGGTGCCTATTTCATCTTTGAGGTTTCAAAACCCATAGATCTAAGGCCACTTTCAGACATGACCCCCTGCACATATTTGGGTTGCAGCCCAAATATGTGCGGGGATCGGCCAGTCTGAAAGTCCCTCCCCCGGTGCGGCTTTGCTGGCAGAGAGACGCGGGATGCAGAGCAGGAAATCAAGCTCTGCTGGCAAGGCCATGCGGGGTGTGTGCCTTTCAGACCGGCTGATCCCTGCGCATATTCAGGCTGCACATTTGCCCCCACAGCCCAAATATGCGGGGGGGGGGGGGGGGGCATGTCTGAAAGTGGCCTAGGTTTAGCCCACAGGTTAAGTAGGATTTTCACTCCTCGTTAAAAAGACAGTCCCTGAGTGTTGGACAAGCCAATCTCTTTTCTTAAATTCTCTTTTTAAAACAATCTCACACAAGGGGTGATTTCAGACGTTACGAGATCACAGTCAACCACGGTCAATTCCCGGTGGTGGCTGTGATTCTGGAACATCTGTTGGGGGGGACGGATGTTCCCCCCCAGATGTTACCACGGTGTGGAATTACATTCACCATGTGAGCGGCCAAAGCGGCGGGGCCGGAGGCCGTCGTGCGTTGAATATAATTCCATGCCGGGGTGAACCCCGGCGTCACGTCTGGTCGGGTGCCACGGCCCAGGATCACCGGCGGGATCCCGGGCCGTGGCGAATCCGGCCTGACGCGGCGGCCTCATTGGCCCCGCCACCCGCCCATTTCCCCAGAGGGCGGGCAGCGGGGTGCGTGGAGGGGGCGGGGCCGTGCGGCCGCACGTTGCGCCGCGCGGCCCTTCCCCCTCCCAGATTCCCCACCGGGATCCCCCCGGCACGTCTGATACGGGGTCATCCCGGCGGGGAATGGATAGGGTGTTTTCGGTACGGGGCCAACGGACCCCGTAACGTCTGAAAACACCCAAGGTTGTTAGTAAACTCTGTTTGCACATGAAGTATGCAGAGTTGTAGTGCTGTGTACTAATAGTGATGTGTGAGAATGCAGAATCTATTTTTGTGGGAAAATATCCCCTCCAAGAGTTTGGAAATGATCTTCCTTTCATGTCCCTCTCTCAGGAAAATAAATGGTGACTGGCTGCTCTAGGCCAGTTCTGAGTGCTGGCAAATCTATGATGGTCAGTGTTAAGGGATCTTCCTTTGTCAGAAATTGAAGACTGAGGTGCATGCATTTTCATTTGCTGCAGACATTTGGTCACATTTTTCCTGGATTTAACTCAGTGTAACACAATGGAAAATAGCTATGTATGAATTTGGTCCAGAGGTTGGTCAGTCTCTCTCTCTCTCTTTTTTTTCTTATCAAAACTTGCTGTCCCATTGTATAATTTTACTGTTTGAATATATAATATATACATACAGAATATATCACTAATGCTCACTGAATAATACACTTGAAAATTTTCATACTTTTAGAAAGTGCAGTGTAACCGCAGCCTAATCACTAGCCAAAGGAAATACTAATTGCTTGCTCTTTTTGTACCATAAATTATACTATACATTCTCCAAGGGCTGGATTTTGATCTTCCCCTTAACAATGCTCCATGCGGCTTTGGCAGAACTGTGCACCCTGTAGGAGCTGATGGAGTTTCCAGGGCCAAATGTTTTGCATTGGATGAGGATTAAAATCTTGTTTCAGAAAGCTGCATCAATAAAAAAAATACTGGCATTCAAATAAAATTACAATTAATGTAATTGTCCTGAGTGGTGCTTAATTATTTGTGCATCTCTGTAAGTGCAGCGAGTTATACAGAATTATTGAAAGAACTCACTAATGCTGCATATCGTTACACGTTCACCCAAGGTGAAGCATGTCTTCTTCTCACCATGGATTTGGTTGCTTGGTTTTAGTAATTTTAGGTTTGTGATCTCTAAGCAAAAGGTTCCCAGAGTGTAGTTGTGAAGCCAAAGTTAGTGTCTGGGGCTGCTCCACAAGCCAACCCTAGCTGTAGCAAAGCAAACTTTGGTCGTCACTGATGCCACTGCCATCCCATAGTGGGGGTGACGATACACATGTGCTGACTGTCACTTCCTGGTGGCCTATCCTGGGAGGTGGCTGTGGTACTGATGGTGAACATCTCCAGCAGGTCCAGGGGGTCCATGTGATGCTGAAAACTGACAGTGGTCAGTTGGGTCAAACAATTTGGGAACTGCTGCGATAAGCACTTTGAGATGGGACAGGTACTTGGTGCCTGTTCCACTCATTGCCCCCAAAACAAGTGATAAGGTGGTTCATGATCAGGGGGTTCCTGACATGAATCTGATACTGTTGAATGTGAGATTGGTTGTTAATAAATCTACAACTGTCCAGGAATTGATCCTGGACCATGCAGCCATCCTGGCTGGAGACCTGGCTGGACACTGAGTCAGGGCCCATACTGACTGACCTTGTTCCGGCTGGGTATTCTGTGCAGCAGGAGGGAGAAGGGGGGGGGGGGG
>QEPC01012592.1:2108187-2177334 GCA_003113815.1 Sphenodon punctatus | reverse complement strand
GGGGGGGGGGGGGGGGGGGGCATGTCTGAAAGTGGCCTAGGTTTAGCCCACAGGTTAAGTAGGATTTTCACTCCTCGTTAAAAAGACAGTCCCTGAGTGTTGGACAAGCCAATCTCTTTTCTTAAATTCTCTTTTTAAAACAATCTCACACAAGGGGTGATTTCAGACGTTACGAGATCACAGTCAACCACGGTCAATTCCCGGTGGTGGCTGTGATTCTGGAACATCTGTTGGGGGGGACGGATGTTCCCCCCCAGATGTTACCACGGTGTGGAATTACATTCACCATGTGAGCGGCCAAAGCGGCGGGGCCGGAGGCCGTCGTGCGTTGAATATAATTCCATGCCGGGGTGAACCCCGGCGTCACGTCTGGTCGGGTGCCACGGCCCAGGATCACCGGCGGGATCCCGGGCCGTGGCGAATCCGGCCTGACGCGGCGGCCTCATTGGCCCCGCCACCCGCCCATTTCCCCAGAGGGCGGGCAGCGGGGTGCGTGGAGGGGGCGGGGCCGTGCGGCCGCACGTTGCGCCGCGCGGCCCTTCCCCCTCCCAGATTCCCCACCGGGATCCCCCCGGCACGTCTGATACGGGGTCATCCCGGCGGGGAATGGATAGGGTGTTTTCGGTACGGGGCCAACGGACCCCGTAACGTCTGAAAACACCCAAGGTTGTTAGTAAACTCTGTTTGCACATGAAGTATGCAGAGTTGTAGTGCTGTGTACTAATAGTGATGTGTGAGAATGCAGAATCTATTTTTGTGGGAAAATATCCCCTCCAAGAGTTTGGAAATGATCTTCCTTTCATGTCCCTCTCTCAGGAAAATAAATGGTGACTGGCTGCTCTAGGCCAGTTCTGAGTGCTGGCAAATCTATGATGGTCAGTGTTAAGGGATCTTCCTTTGTCAGAAATTGAAGACTGAGGTGCATGCATTTTCATTTGCTGCAGACATTTGGTCACATTTTTCCTGGATTTAACTCAGTGTAACACAATGGAAAATAGCTATGTATGAATTTGGTCCAGAGGTTGGTCAGTCTCTCTCTCTCTCTTTTTTTTCTTATCAAAACTTGCTGTCCCATTGTATAATTTTACTGTTTGAATATATAATATATACATACAGAATATATCACTAATGCTCACTGAATAATACACTTGAAAATTTTCATACTTTTAGAAAGTGCAGTGTAACCGCAGCCTAATCACTAGCCAAAGGAAATACTAATTGCTTGCTCTTTTTGTACCATAAATTATACTATACATTCTCCAAGGGCTGGATTTTGATCTTCCCCTTAACAATGCTCCATGCGGCTTTGGCAGAACTGTGCACCCTGTAGGAGCTGATGGAGTTTCCAGGGCCAAATGTTTTGCATTGGATGAGGATTAAAATCTTGTTTCAGAAAGCTGCATCAATAAAAAAAATACTGGCATTCAAATAAAATTACAATTAATGTAATTGTCCTGAGTGGTGCTTAATTATTTGTGCATCTCTGTAAGTGCAGCGAGTTATACAGAATTATTGAAAGAACTCACTAATGCTGCATATCGTTACACGTTCACCCAAGGTGAAGCATGTCTTCTTCTCACCATGGATTTGGTTGCTTGGTTTTAGTAATTTTAGGTTTGTGATCTCTAAGCAAAAGGTTCCCAGAGTGTAGTTGTGAAGCCAAAGTTAGTGTCTGGGGCTGCTCCACAAGCCAACCCTAGCTGTAGCAAAGCAAACTTTGGTCGTCACTGATGCCACTGCCATCCCATAGTGGGGGTGACGATACACATGTGCTGACTGTCACTTCCTGGTGGCCTATCCTGGGAGGTGGCTGTGGTACTGATGGTGAACATCTCCAGCAGGTCCAGGGGGTCCATGTGATGCTGAAAACTGACAGTGGTCAGTTGGGTCAAACAATTTGGGAACTGCTGCGATAAGCACTTTGAGATGGGACAGGTACTTGGTGCCTGTTCCACTCATTGCCCCCAAAACAAGTGATAAGGTGGTTCATGATCAGGGGGTTCCTGACATGAATCTGATACTGTTGAATGTGAGATTGGTTGTTAATAAATCTACAACTGTCCAGGAATTGATCCTGGACCATGCAGCCATCCTGGCTGGAGACCTGGCTGGACACTGAGTCAGGGCCCATACTGACTGACCTTGTTCCGGCTGGGTATTCTGTGCAGCAGGAGGGAGAAGGGGGGGGGGGGGCGGTGTAGCCATTGTTTTTAGGGATTTGTGGTCCATTAGGAGGTATCCGGTGCAGCTTATTTCGGGTATTGAGGGTCTCCACCTTGTGATTGATTTGGTGGGAGACCGATTAGGGGTGCTGCTGGCTTACTGTGCACCTACCTGTATGGCAGCGTCTCTGCAAGCACTAGCAGAGCTGGTGTTGGAGATGGTATTGAGGTCCCCTAGGACATTAGTTTTGGGGGACTTCAACATGCACACTGATGCTGGTCTTAGTGGGGTGGAGCGTGAGTTCATGGCCGCCATGGCAACCATGGGCCGGTTTCAAGTGGTTATCAGCCCTACGCATAATGGAGGACATACCCTGAACCTGTTTTTTTGCACCAGCCTTGAGGTGGAGGATCCGTTAATGGGGGAGGTGTCTGCGATGCCCTTGTCATGGATGGATCATTACCTCCTACGGGCCTGTCGCCTGGCGCATGTCTGCCCCCGGAGAGGTGCGGAACCAGTTTGGTTGGTCCACCCTCTGAGACTAATGGAACTGGAGAGATTCCTGAATGCTCTGGGGAAATTACCCTCTAATCTTGACGGCCATGCGATGACCTTGTTGAGCTTTGGAACATCTTGCTGACTGAGGCCATTGACTAGATGGCTCCCAGGCATCAGCTCCCTGTGCGTCAGCACCACAGGCCTCCTTGGTTTACTGAGGATCTGCGGCAGCTGAAGTGGGAAGGGCAGTGGTTGGCGCGATGGTGGTGCCATTCTTGCATGGAAGCCGACCGATTGTGATATAAAGTCAGTTTACGTGCTTATGCTGTGGCTGTGCTGGCAGCAAAGGAGTTCTTTGCTGCCCTCATAGCATTTGTGAAGTCTCGTCCAGCAGAGCTTTTCGGGGTGGTGAGGGGGCTGGTCAGTCTGGCCTCCCTCCGCCTGGCATTGGAATTTTCCAGTGCCTGTTGTGACATGTTTGTTGGTTACTTCGCGAATAAGATTGCTTGTATTCACCATGACTTTGACGCTATGCTTATTACAATTGGAGAACCAGAGGTAATGGAAGCCCCGCCTTGTCTGGTTTCATGGGATCAGTTTCAGTGGGTGTCGCCGACTGATGCGAGGGATGTTCTTGGGACTGTTAGAGCCACCTCTTGTGAATGGGCCATGCCCATCTTGGCTGGTCAAGGCCAGCCGGGAGATGCTGGGAGCCGTTGCTGGAGGGGGGGGGTCAGTGCCTCCCTAGGGGAGGGCAGAGTGCCGAGCTGCTTCAAAGAGGTGGTGGTGCGGCCTCTGCTCAAGAAACCATTGCTTGACATTGTCTCCCTCGCCAGTTATCGGCCTGTCTCTAACCTTCCCTTCTTAAGGAAGGTTATTTAATGGGTAGTGGCTCAGCAGCTTCAGGGGCATCGTGACTGCATCGAGTTTCTGGATTCCTCGCAGTCTGGCCTGGGTTATGGCACTGAGACTGCGCTTGTGGCTTTGGTCGACGACCTCTGCTGTGAACTGGATCAGAGTCATTCAGCCCTGTTGATTCTGTTACATCTGTTGACTGCATTTGATACCGTTGACCATGAAATGCTGGTGACTCACCTATGGGACTAAGCTGGGGTGGGCGGGATTGTCCTTTAATGGTTCTGCTCTTTCCTGGCCGGACGAACTCAGCGAGTGGTGCTTGGGGTTATTTTTCATCTCCTCAGGACCTGTTGTGTGGTGTCCTACAAGGTTCCATCTCGTCTCCTCTCCTGTTCAGCGTGTATATGCAGCCACTGGGCGAGGTCGTGAGATGGTTTGATGTTTGGTGTCATCAGTATGCTGATGACACCCAACTCATGCTGATGACACCCCACTCTACCTCTCTTTTTCATTCTACTCAGGCCTGGCAGTCTCGGTGCTTACCCAGTTTCTGGTGGCTGTGGGGGACTGGATGAGGACGAGCCGACTGAGGCTGAATCTCAACAAGACAGAGGTGATGTGGGGAAGGCAGTGGGTGTGGCACCCCCCATCATTGATGAGGTTCACCCCACACTGGTTCCCCAGGTTCGCAGTCTGAGAGTGCCCTTCGATTCCCAGCTCCACCTGGATGTGCAGGTGGGGACTGTGGCGAGGAGTGCATTTCACCAATTACATCTGTTGTGACGGCTTCGGCCGTACAGACTCCAACCTGGCCACTATCATCCATGCTTTCATTACCTCATGGTGACGGTTTGGAGACTACAGCTAGTGCAGAATGCAACCGACCGCCTCCTTATGGGGACGGGCTGCTGGGAGCATATTACACCAGTGCTCCGTTCTCTGCACTGGCTGCCTACAGTCTTCCGGGCCCAATTCAGGGTGTTGGTGCTTACTTTTAAAGCCCTACACAGCCTGGGCCCCATTTACCTGCGTAACCGCCTTACCCACTGGGCTCTGGATCGGCTCCTGCGGTCAGCTGGGGGCACCTTTCTCAAAGCCTCCCAGGTGTCCCGGGGGGGGGGCTACTGTGGAGAGGGCATTCTTGGTGGCTGCACCAAGACTGTGGAACTCGCTCCCAGTGGAGGCACGACTGGCCCCAGATCTCCTCTTTTAGATGATCTTGTAAGACCTGTCTGTTACGTCAGGCTTTCAGTGAGTGAAATGGGTTGGGTGGGATGGTTTTGAGGGCTAGAGTGGGTGGGTTTTTGTTTTATGTTTATATTTTTATGGCTTCCCCCTTAAAATGGTTTTATATTTGTATTTTATGTTTTATATTTTTGTCTTAAATTGTGAGCTGCTCCGAGCTGCTTTGCAGAAGGGGCGGGGTATAAAATTGTATAATTAATAAATAAATGTGCACTAGGACACTGTAAACCTGTATGTTAGGCATGTTCTCGGAATGGAAAGTAACTGCGCTATATTTCAAATCTTCACAGTAAAAGTTAATAAGAGAGTGTGTATGAGCTACGCTGCTCTGCATCTTGTTTGTGGTGCACTGCTGTGAATTACCTAGCTGTCAAATGTTTTAGCAAAACATTTGGATAAATTATTGTTATAATGAGACACTGTTACCCTTATGTCTGACCAAGGCCATGCAGCTGAAGATGCCAGTGGTGAATGTGCTGGGATAGATAATACAGAGGAGCTGAGAACTAGTCTTACTTCTCTATTAATACTGAGCCTGGCTTGTGGCGGGGAGTTCACAACAGCAACACAAAAGCTCTGAAACTCTTTATTTAAAAACTGGAAGAAAATATTTTGGCTGCAAATGTATAAAATATTTTTCAGTTACTGTAGCTAACTAAAATTTCATTAATTAAGAATTCAGAAGTATGATGCAACCAGCAGTGCCTTGATTCTGGTTAACTCAAAGCATCTATGGCCAGCAATGGACACTGCAGCAGAATATCTGGCTGCTTGCAAAAGGATCAAGTATTCTGGAAAGTGTGGCACACATTTAGATGCATAGAGACAGCGAGGCTCTAGACTCTCCACCATGCACATACAACACTCCCATTTAACGTCCCTAAGAGTTGCACATGCACATCTTGGGACACAGACCCCATTGTGTGTACACTTGCAAATGGGAGCACGATCCTACAGAGTTTCTGAAACAGGCCTCAAGGAACTTGGTATAAGTGCACTAAAATAGCACCACATTTCACTGTGGTCACAGAAGGGGTCTTCTGATTTAGGAAGGTCAAGTATTGTCTGTCCTTTTACTGGAAAGTCCCATATTATTAAGATGCTCTTTGTACTTCGGGAACCATTTTCATTGGAAGAAGGCTTTGTCAGCAAAAGAGGTGTATATACACAGAACTGTGTGCTGAGCAAATCCCAAATCCTTTACTGCTCAGACTGTCTGGCAAACAGGAAGTAGGGGAAAGATCAAGTTAAATAAAAACCACTACAATTAAGCAATTGAAATTCTTCTGTCTCCTGAAAGAATGTCCATAATTCATACTGTGAGCAAGTCTAAAGAGCATGCAAATGACTATTCAAAGGATGCTTGTGTCGAAAGCTCAGTTCTGGAATCTGCTCACACACAGCAACTCTTATTTTGCATGATTCCATTTATATCAATGAAATACTCATGCATAGTTTTACACTGTAAATTAGGGATTTAGAATCAGGCCTTGATCATCTGCACTCTCCTGGAAAATCCTGATCCAGTGACTCATGGGGGTATAACAGGAAGTTGGTTAGTAGACAAACCGTTCAGGATGTGTGTCCCTAATGCAGTAGGACACTCTCAACCTGTATCTTAGGCATGTTCTTGTAATGGAAGCTGTATTTTAAATCCTCACAGTAAAAGTTTATAAAAGAGGATGTATGGACTATGCTGATCTGCATCTCATTTGTGTGCACAATTAGAACTGCTTCTTCCCTTTTTCAAAGCCTGCTGTACCTTGAACTGTCCCAAAGCAGCATGTGATGCAACTTGCAGGAAGCTGGCATTTCGCTTTGATGGAGGATTCATGCCAGCTCTTCCATTAAAAGGCTTTGTCTGAACTCTGGGAAACTCCCCATTGTCCCTAAAAAGCAATATGACCTTTTAGCTTGCTGTAAACTTCAGATATTTGTGCTGACAGTGGGAATGGACTCGATGAAGCACCAAGAGGTGAGCTTCTGTGGGTGGGAAAGGATATGGCAGCAAAACCGAAAAGGTTGTCAGTTGAGTTTTGTATGCATTAGCTGGGTGAGGGAGGAAAGCCACTTCAAACCTAAAATCTGTACTGAACTTGCATCTTGGACCGGAGAACTAAATGGAAATGTTGTTAGAAAGCAATGCTGTTTCCATAGCACCAGTGCACTCCAGATGTTCATTTGTGTGCTGAAGGGGCACTTACAATTGGAGAACAAATTAGCTAGAGTAGTATTAAAAATGTGTTTTCTTCCAGGCTAGGAAAAGGTTGGTGGTTTGGCACAGCTGTGAATCATAGGCTGCTGTCATCCTCAGGCAGGTAGACGAGAATTCTGCTTGTTTACTGCATTCATTAGCAGCTGCACATATGATGTCAACAGGTCATCCATTTTGTATCCCTGCAGGAGAAACAAAAGAAACTTAGCCTCCTTTCTGAAGAATGACTTCAGAGCGAGCATCAAGTTTAATAAATTCTGAATTGTCATTTACCGTCTGTCCTCTGAGTTGTCTCACCACCTGTTCCATTTTGTGTCTACCTGTTCTCCAAGTTCATACTTATGTTTTTATTTATTTATTTATTTAAATTTTTACCCTGCCCTATCCCCTAAGGCTCAGGACAGCTTACATTAAAAAATTATATATTTTCGGGCATTGGTAGCAGCCTGAAAGTTCAATGCACAACCACTCTCCATTATAAGCGGGACTGCTGAAGCCCTGATATTGAGAAAACAGCTTGAGCTACAGTTCTGAAAATTTATCCATGGATTCTATTTGTGGGGACCATCATATGTGGAAAGTTTGAAGAAGATGCAATCAGAAAATAAAAAGTTATAACTGTTGAGAAGTTAATTGGTTGTGGTCAAAATGCACACCATAGCGACCTTTCTCCTCCCCGACAATGAGCCGAGTTCCCAGACTCCAGAGTCTTGGAGCCTGAGATCGACACCGATTGGAGTCTGGGAGTGCTTAGTGCAGCCAAAATGGAGTCATTAAAGATTCGAAAATTGGTTCTATTGGCTCATGCATACGTAGTCCTGCCCAGGCTTCTCTGCCCAGGCTTCTCAGTGCTGCCCAGGCACTGGCCACCCCTGCCTCCCACTTGCTCCACTGCTGTCAAACTCTGCCTGCCACTGCTAGTCACCTCCAGGCGGCTCCTCTCCTTCCTGCAGCTCGACTCGGGCTCTGAGTCCAACCAGCGCACCCTGGCATAGCAGCTCCCCAAGCTGTGTGGGCGGGGTGTGTGTGCGTGTGAGAGAGAACCATTGTTGGGGCTGGGGTGTGTGTGTGTCCGTGTGTGTATGTGAAGAGAGAGTTGGAGCTGGGCGGTATCTATGCAATTGCTGGGGGTGGGGGGTGATTGCTAGAGCTGGGTGTTCAGGGGATGCTTGATCAAATCTTCAAAAATAAGACTCTAGTTCTGAAATATGGGACATCCCTTAAAATAAGGGACATCTGACAAACCTAAGTAGGTGTGTAGGGTATGTTGGGTGTGTAATGGGTGCACACCTCAGTGTCTCTTATGCAGTAACCTCATGCAGCTGATAACAAATACAGGAATTACAGTTGGAAAGGACCCCTGCAGTTAGTGCCTGGCCACCGTTTGAGTAGAAAATGTGAAGTGATGATCTTGCATACATTGTGGGGAGCTAGTTGATCTAAACATTCAATGGACTGGAATTGACGTGTGTGGTGGACTCCTCAACGTGATTACTGGAGAGGAGTTGTTGCTTATACAATTCTATGCAATTCGTTGTATAGAATGTAATTCTGCAGAAACGGACAGTTAAGGCACTTTGAAAAAATTGTTGTCAAATTATGATAAATTAAAGCTTAATAATGAGAAAATGTGAAAGTTTAGATATTGATAAATATGGATAAGTATGTACGGTAAGGAATGAAGTACATAAATTATATTTGTTGATATTATATGAAATATTCCTAGAAATTCTGAAATTTCTATGCTTTTTGGCATTTGTCTTGTTGCAATGTATGTAGTTAAATGTTTTTTGAATTGTAATTGTAAGGAATTTGTATGTTTTTTGGAGTTTAAGCTAGAGTCCAAATGGTTTTGTGACATGTTTTTGAAGCAGGAAGTTTTTTGTTTTAAAAACGGTTGTGCATTTAATGATTTTTTAATCTGTAAATTTTTGATTTTGGCAAATACATATATAAAATAGACGATAAAACCTATCAAACTAATAATACACCACCCTCCCTGGATCTACCCCTGCCCATTAAATGCCTGGCCAAATAAATAAGGCTTACACTGCCTCCAGAAGACACTCAAACTAGGGCTTAGGGTAGGCGAACCAGAGTTCCAAAGCTGTGGAGTGCACCTCTGCATACCCAGGACATAGGGACCTGGACCAATGATGAAACTTGCAAGAGAGCACTCTTGGAAAATCTTAGAGGCTGCAGAGGGACATAAGGAGGAAGGTGATCCTTTCGACATATAGGGCCCATACCATTTGGGGCTTTATAGGTCAAAACCAGCACCTTGGATTGTGCCCAGAATGCTGCTGACAGCCAATGCAGACTTGTTCAAATAACTTTTCTATTTCTCTCTCTGATGTAATCTCAGGTCCCACCAAAATGATTCTATCAGCTGCACCAACAATACACAGTGTAAGAAGCTATACTCTGTCTAGTTCAGCAGTTGAGCCTGGTTACTTCATAATGATACAGCAAACCAATACTTTATGCCACAAGGCAAGCTTTAATGTTTATGAAAGTAATCTCAAAACACACAAACCAATGCAGTGCTGTCTGGAAAATATCCAAATGAGGTAAATAGGAATGAGCATAGACATTAGTAGAGAAAGTGTAAAACCATTATAAGGCAGGCCAAGAGGGAATTTAAGGAACAACATGCTAAGAGTGCAAGGACCCATTCCCCCCCAGTACATCAAAGGCAGGTAACCTACTAAAGCAGCAGTTGGTCCGCTAGATGATCCGGGAATAAAGGGGGCACTCAAAGATGACAAGGCCATTGTTGAGAACCTAAATCAGTTATTTGCAGCAATTTTTATTGCAGAGGATGTTGGGGAGATATTTGCACTAGAATTTTTTTTTGTTGGTGATGAATCTGAGGAATTATCTGAAATTAGCATCATGCCAGAAAAGAGGTCTTTTTGCGTATCCACAATTTAAACCCTAGCAAGTCATCCAGGCCAGATGGTATTCATCCAAGGGTACTGAAAGAACTTAAATTTGAAATTGCTAAACTACTTTGTAACTTATTGCTAAAATCCTTCTCTGTGCCAGAAGGTTGAAGGTTAGCAAATGTAACACCAATTTTTTTAGAAGGGCTCCAGAGGTGACCCTGGAAACTACAGACTAGTAAGCCTGACATTAGTACCGGGCAAACTGGCAGCGACCACTGTTAAAAACAGGATTACTAGGCATTATTGACAAGCATGATTTGATGAGTGAAAACCAGTACGGCTTTAGCGAAGGATGAAGCATTTGTATTAAATTATGGATTTGAACTTGTGGATTCAGATCTGTAATTTACAGTTGAATTACAGATATAGCTTTGGATTCAGATCCCATTGAAGTCAATGGGAAACAGAACTGTACTCCCAGCTGTAGTTCTTCCTGGGGCAGTGGGTCTGACCTCCTCCATCCCCAACCCCATGGTACTTACAAATCTTGGAGGAATTGATTGGAGTGATACTGGCCCATCGCTGCTGTGTGGGGCCTCCTGACAGGCCCCCTTACTGCGGCACACTACCGAACTCCCTGTTCCAGAGTGCACGTGTGCAAAATGGTTACGAGGACCGTTTTGTGCAAGTGCAGCCCTTTTCTAAAATGGCAGTGGCAGTGTTGTTGCCATTTTGGAAAAGGGCAGCCATTCTGTGCATGCACAAACCTGTTGCCCTTTTCCAAAATCGTGGCGACACTGCTGCTGCCATTTTGGAAAAGTGCTATGCATGCGCAAAATGGCTCCAACAGCCATTTTGCATGTGCATGTTCCAGAGCAGGGAGCTTGGCAACACACTGGAAGTCCCCCCATAGTAGCAGTGGGCCAACGGAGCCAATGCTCCAGGGCCCCGGAACCCAGATTCAAAAGAGAGGACTTACAAATGGCAGGCCCCTGTTATGGACTGTTTCAGATTAATCAGACCATTCCGGATTAATCCAAATCCAAAATTGACATCCCTAGCTTTAGCAAAGGGAAGTCATACCTCACTAATCTATTAGAATTTTATGAGAATGTCAACAAACATGTAGATAGGGGTGATCCAGTTGATATTGTGTATATGGATTTTCAAAAACATTTGACAAGGTCCCTCACCAGAGACTCTGAACAAACTAAGTAGTCCTGGGATAAGAGGAAGCATCCTGTCATGGATTGGTAGCTGGTTAAAAGATAGAAGACAAAAGGTAGGAATAAATGGTCATTTTTCAAATTGGAGGTAGATAGCAGGGTGCCTCAGGGTTCAGTACTGGGACCAGTATTGTTTAACACGTTAATGATTTGGAATAAGGGGTAAAGAGTGAGGTGGCTAAATTTTCAGATAACACCAAATTATTCAAGATAGTTCAGACCTAGGCAGACTGTGGGGAATCTTGCACGACTAGGTGCATTAAAATGGCAACTGAAATTCAGTATTGATAAGTGCAAGGTGATTCATATAAGGAAAAATAATCCTAGTATACATACACCATGCTAGGTTCTAATTTGGGTGTAACCAACTCAGGAGAAGGCTCTTGGAGTCCTTGTGGATAGTTCCTTGAAGACTTTGGGTGGACTCATACATATGCTGATTCAATCTGATGTCCCTAGGCCCCCGGAACATGTACAATGAGTTCCGGATTAGTGTTGCGTGTAAGGGAGTCAATGGGAGTTCTAGCCTTGCTCTAAACACAGATAAGGAGTTCAGAACCCCATGGACATCGGATTTAATCAGCGTACGTGTGAGTCCACCCATCAGCTCAGTGTGTGGCAGCAGTCAAAAAGGCAAACTAATTCAAAGGCATTCTTGTAAAAGGAATAGGGAATAAAAGGGAAAGTATCATAATGTCGCTGTATAAATCTTTGGGATGACCCCACCTTGAATATTGTGTGCGGGTCTGGTCAGCACAGAACTGAAAAAGGTTCTGAGAAGGGCAACAAGGATGATAGAAGGGATGGATCGAATTCCATATGAGGAGAGGCTCAACAGGTTGGGGCTGTTTGGCTTGGAGAAAAGGTGATTAAGGGGGGAATATGATAGAAATTTATACAATTATGGAGTAGCACGGAGAAAGTAAACAGGAAACTGCTGTTTGCCCTTTCCCACAAGAGGACACTCTCTGAAATGGTGGCAGATTTAAAACAAAGAAAAGGAAGTACTTTTTTGCACACAGACAGTGCAGTTGTGGAACTCCTTGCCAGAGGTGGCCATGAAGTTAGTTATGCTGCTGACTTTCAAAGAGAAATTGGATAAATTCTTAGAGAATAGAGCGATAAACGCCTACTACTTGAGGCTTAAACCCCTGGCTACTGGTAGCTGGGAGGGTTTAGCAGGAGATGGGTCACACCTCTATGATCTATACATGTACTTCTCTTGAGCTACTAGAGCTGGTCACTGTTTGAGACTGGATGCTGGGCTAGATGGACCGGTGGTCCAATTTAATATGGCACTTGTGCTTGTATGTCTGATTCTCCAGGCAGTTGATAAGAAAAGCTGGAGCTATTCATTTATATGGATCCATTATTAACCCTGGTGTCTATTGAGGATTGTTTAAATCTCAGCCATTTAATTGCTGATAAAAGAAAGCAAGAAAGGGAAAATCGAGTCCTGAGGATACTGTGCCTAGAGTGTGCCAAAGCAGGGTGCGCTTGGCTTGTGGTCAGTAACCCTTTTTCTAATTGGCATGAACCCAACATTTTGCTTACTGCTCCACTGAAGATGGATCTACATCATATGGATCAGGTTTCCAGGCAGTGCAGGTTTTTGTTGTTTATCCTTTCTCCTCAGATCTACTGGACATCAAGTCTGCACTCTGGGGGCGACTCAACCAGTAGGCGGCAGAAGACAGACCTAGCAGAGCATGCTCCATGGGAATCGGTCCTTTGCCGTTTCAGCTGGATTTCTGCCTCTGACCTGGTAGCAGCGGAGCCGCTGGACTCCAAACAGACGGCAGTTTCACTTTCATTTTTACATTTTCATTTTTGTTTTGTTCTCCCTGAGCAGGTCTGAAACCTTTACTGCAGCTCAGGGGTGGAGCAAGTGACACTGGACTCAGCCCAAAAGATAGTTTATCCCCTGATGGGGATTTTGAACTGCAGATACTATTTTGGCGTACAACCTCCCCTCCCATCCCCCCGCCAGAAAGAATGGGTGTGGGGAATCTCCTGATGGGCACTCCCAGCGCCCACCGTAAGCCCATTGTTAGTGAGCCCATGCAGGAGGCGGGTCTGGCAGAGTCAGAGCACAGCAGAGGGGTGGAGAAACCCAGCTGGAGCAAAGTCCATGGACCCACACCACTGGAGAGGGCAAAATGGCACCCAGAACGCCATAATCGATTCCAGAAGGCCCATGGCTACCAGAGCGTGACCGTATGGAGAAAGTAAAATCACCTCATTTTATGTCCCTGACAGAGGCACTCCGAATGGAGGTGCAATTCTGACCCCAGGAAAAAAGGTGAGCCCTGAATGCCCCCACAAGAAAGGACCAGGGTTCACGGGCCACCCTAAGCCTGCAGACAAGGGGAAGCATCCAGCCCGTAAGAAGGGCAAGAGACTGAGGACATATTGGTGTTCTCTGAACCTTCCAACTCCACCTTGGAGGAGGAAGGAGAATATGAAAAAATCCCGGAGGCACTCCCCCCTCAGGGGAGGATGCCCATTTGCTTCCCAATAAACTCAGGGAACCCAAAAAACTAAACCACAAAAAAGGTGGTGACAGTCCCCGGTAGGAACCGCCAAGGGGCATATTGTGGTCCCTTGCACACGCCTCAGATTTCTCATGGCCTACTTAGAAGAGGAACAGACCCCTGAATCCCCTCGGGCAGAGTGGATGGAGGGACAGAACCGATAATTCCCCCTCTAATACAGGAACAAAATGTTTAAAACCTGTTCAGAGAGCCTTAAAAATCTCAAAGAAAAAATAAACAAGAAGAAATACATTCCCAAATCCGGGGGGTGGGGGTGGGTGTTCTTTGGAAAAGCTAGTGGTGCTGTCAAGTCAGCCACTGCCCAGGACCCCCAGGGTGTTGGTTCGTGCCCCATTTCTTATAGGTCTGAGGTTTGGGATATATATCCAGAAGAGTCAACTGATAGAGGTATTGTGTCTGGCCTGCAGAGAAACCTTGAAACCGCTGCAGTGGTGCTCTGCATATCCCTGATATCCTACCCTGCCAGAGCTTTCCTTAGATGGTTCAAACAGGCAAGGGAACCGGGCCTCTTCGCATCAAAGACCACTTAAGCCACAGTCTACATAGCAGATGCATCTACTAATGTCCTCTCCTGTGTGGCCAGGGTTATTCTGGCCAAACTAGCCACCAGAAGAACATTGTAGAGTTATCTTTCTGTTGAATAACACACAGCAGAAGTTTCTTCAAAATAGAACTTTACTAAGAACTCAGAAAACATGCTTCCATACTGTACAGACTGCATGGGAGAAGATGGAGGACAGGGAGAGGAGAGGAGACAAGGAAGAAAAAAACTTTCATCCCCTGACCCTCCCCCTACTGGACAAGCCCCATATAAACTTGCAGGGCTTGCAATGGGCGTTTACTTGTGACTGTTGCACAATCCAACACCCCTTCTCAACAGTCGCTAGTCAAATCCACTAGGTTCATTATTATTATTATTATCAATAATAATTATCAGCATTTATATAGCACTAGCGATGTACCTGGCGCTTTACAAAAAATAAGATAGACACAGTCCCTGCCCGAGAGCTTACAGTCTAAATCCAATAAACCCACTAGGTTCATTCTTAATAGCTTGCGATGGCGTTCCCCTGCTAGTGGCTTCGTGAACGCATCCACGGTCATATCCTCTGTAGGACAGTATTGCAGATCTATGAGTCCTTGTTCCTGTGAGACTTTCAGGAAATGGTATTTTACATCAATGTGCTTGGTTCTGGGGTTGATTCTGTTTGTGCCAGCGCTATACATCCTTGGTTGTCTTCCAGGATCGGCGTGGGTCTCCAATTTTTGCCCCAGATCATTCAGAAGCTGTCGCAACCAGATAACTTCTTGGCTGGTGTGTGCCGTTGCCACGTACTCTGCCTCTGTAGAGGAAAATGTCACAGAGCCTTGTTTCCTAGTGCACCAGCTGATGGGTCTTCCACCAAGCAAAACTCGGTACCCACTGGTAGATTTTCGGTCCAAATGGTCTCCAGCCCAATCTGCGTCCACGTACCCTATCAGGTCTGACACGGAAGTTGCTGGGAGCCGTAGTTTGAGGTGCACAGTCCCTTTCAGGTACCGTAAGACCCTCTTTACTGTGTTCTAATCCCTTTGGGTTGGGGCTGAGACTTGTTTACACTGTATACCTATGGCCACCGCAATGTCAGGCCTTGCAATTGTGGCAATGTACAAGAGCTTTCCTATCGCCTTTCTGTATTGCTTATTGTCTGGCAGCAATAAGCTCGGTTCTTTGATCTCCATTGGGTAGCTGGTTTCCATAGGGGTATTTACTGCCTTCACACCCCCGAAGCTGAAACTTTCTATCATCTCTTCTATTGCCTGTCTTTGGTTGAGAAGATAGCTTTCATCATCTTCTCTTTCAATTTGTATTCCAAGGTAGTGCGTTATGTTACCCAGGTCCTTAGTTTCAAAGTCCTGATTTAGAGCTTTCATTGTTTCACACTCATCCCCTTCTTGCTCAAAGCATACGATAAGGTCATCTACATAAATTAATACAAAAGATCCACCTGCCCCTTAGTCTCTTTGTGTATAAGCAGAGGTCTTCTTTGCTCCTAGTAAAATTTTCCCTCATGAGCAACTTGTTTATTTTAGTGTTCCATGCTCTGGCGGCCTGCTTAAGCCCATATCTGCTTTTGTGCAGTTTGCATACAAGATCTGGCCTTTCGACATCTGCAAACCCCGATGGTTGGTCCATGTAAATATCTTCCTTTAGCTCACCATTTAGGAATACTGTTTTCACGTCTATATGCTTGACTTGTATTCCTCTTCCTGCAGCTATACTTAACAATGTTCTGATTGTAGTGTGCTTAACTACAGGTGCAAATGTTTCATTGTAGTCTTCTCTGTACTTCTGGGAGTATTCTTTCTCGACAAGTTGGGCCTTTTACCTTTCAATATTTCCCTGCACATTGTACTTTATTTTAAATGTCCATTTACAACCTATAGTCTTTCTCCCTGTGGGCAGTGGAGTAAGTGTCCATGTCACGTTGTCCTGCATGGACTTTACTTCTTCTTCAGCCGCTCTTACCCATTTTTCTGCTTCCCCTTCTGATATCTGCAAGATGTCCTCCCAGGATGCTGACTCTGACAATTTACTGGTGCTGACTTTGAAGGACAGACAAATGGGGGGAATGCCTTTGTTAGACCTCGTCGACTGCCTTGGCTCAGCATCAGCAACCGGCTGTGCCTGTTCTTGCACTTCTGTTACCTTTGAGCCGATTTCAACCATTTGTTCAGAGAACTGCTCCCTTTCAGTGGTTTCATCCTTGGTTAATTGTTCTTCTTTGCCTGGACCTTGGAGACTCATCACACTGTCACTTGAGTTTTCCACAAAGGTCACACTGTTACTTATGGTTATTCTGTCTGTGCGTGCATCCAGGATTCTGTAGCCTTTGGAATGCTCACTGTATCTGATGAGGATGCCTTCCACTGCTCTGTTTTGCAGCTTGGTATGTTTCTCCTCTGGGATATATAGGTAAGTCTTACTTCCAAATACGCTGATGTGGCCCACGCTAGGTTTTTGACCATGCCACAGTTAGTATGGAGTTTTCCTCACTGTTCTAGAATACAGCTGATTTTGTAGGTAGGTAGTAGCAACTGCTGCTTCGCCCCAGTATCTTTCTGGTAGTCCAGAGTCTGTTAACATGCATCTAACAATTTCGGTTAACATTCTGCTTTTCCTTTCAGCTGTTCCGTTCTGCTCCGGTGTATATGGCACTGTCTTTTGGTGCTCAATTCCATGGCGTCTCAGGAAGTCCTCTACTTCCTTTCCTGTGAACTCACCTCCATTGTCAGTCCGCAGTGTCTTTGGTCTGCGCTGAAACTTATTGCTCATGGTCAGATAGTCCTGAAGTTTGTCGAATACTTCATCTTTACTCTTCATGACGTACGTGATTGTGTACCTTGAATAGTTGTCAATGAAAGTTACCATATACCGGTTGCCTCCTGGCATGGGAACCTTCATTGGGCCGCAGACGTCGCTGTGTAAAAGATCAAGTGGTCTCGTGGCTCTAGTCTGACTCTTCTTAGGAAGCGTAGCCCTCGTGAATTTGGCTTTGATGCAACAGTCACATTTCATGATCATGGGACACGTTGATACTTTGAGGTCTTTGGTCAACTGCTGTATGTGCATTTCCTTGATGCTGTCTGGGTGTCTATGTCCCATGCATCTATGCCACAGGTGGATGCAGTAATCGTGTGGCTTGTGCGCAGTGAGCTTCGCCTGTTCTTTCGCTGTGCTCAGACGCTACAGGTGCTCATCTGCAGTGGCTCTGGCCAGTACTTTTGTCCCACTTTGATTTGTGCATTCGTCTCCCTGGAAATGGATGGTGAGCCCCCTCACTGCCAGGTGCCTCACGGACAGGAGTCCCCCTTCTAAGTTGGGCACATAGAGCACATCTTTCATGGGTATGATCAGTGTGCCTCCCTGTGACTGGTTGCAGTACAGGAATCCTTCTCCAATTCCTTCCGCGTTGATACTTCTCCCATCTGCAAGGTAGATCCTTTTTTTACTGCTCAGATCCAGCCCTGTGAAGAATCCTTTATCGCTAGTCATATGGCTTGTTGGCCCGGAGTCTACACACCAATTTTGGGATGAGCTGTCTTGCATTGCTCTGAAGCACCCACTCCACTGCTGAGCAACTGTGTTGCTGTTTGTGACTTTAGCTCTCTGCTTAGGTGTTCGTGGAAACAGTTTCTGCTGTTCTGCTTTCCATATATAGCAGTCTTTCTTTAAATGTCCCTCCTTTTTGCATCTGAAGCATACTCTGGTTTCCCTCTTAGGAGCTTTGTCTGAGGTTTTCAGTGCAGTCTCATTACCCTGCTTTAGATCATTCTGCAGGTTCTCCTTTCTGCGCTGGAATTCATCCGCAAGTCTACCTTTAACAAATTCCAGCTTCAGTTCAGCCTCTGGCCTTGTCTCCAGGGCATTGATGAGGGCACTGTAAGATTCAGGCAGGCTGCAGAGGAGTAGGGCTACCACATGGCTGTCCTTTATATCTTCTCCAATGCCGCGCAGCTGTGCCACTACTTCCAACATGGCATTTATATGCTCCTGCATTTCACTTTCTTTGCCAAGCCTCATTTTGTATAGTTTCCTCAGTAGAAACAGTTTGCTATTCAGGCTAGTTCTCTCATGCAAGTTTTGCAATGCAATCCACATGCCTCTTGCTGTGGTCTCACTTCTTATATGGATTAGCTGGTCATCTTCTACCAATAAACTTATTGTAGCCTTTGCTAACCTGTCCTTTTTATCCCATTCCTCGTGATTTGCTGCTGGTCTGTTCGTGGTAATCACCTCCCATAGATCATCTTTAGACAGCAGCATTTCCACTTTAAACTTCCACAATTGGTAGTTTACATTGTTCAGCTTTCCTACTGAAAGTCTGAGCTCTGAGCTGCTTGCCATACTTGCTTCCCTCCCTTTCCCCTTCTGGGATTTAGGCCTTCTTACTCACAGTCAGTAGGCCTCTCTGTCTGGGAGTTTTCTTTCACAGTCTGCACTCCTTCTGGGCTACTTCTAGTCTTCAAAATTGCCTTGAAGATGTCCTGGGCCCATAACCTGTTGTAGAGTAAGCTTTCTTTTCAATAACACACAGCTGAAGTTTCTTCAAAACAGAATTTTGCTAAGAACTCAGAAGATATGCTTCCATAATGTACAGACTGCATGGGACAAGATGGAGGACCAGAGAGAGAAGAAGAGAGGAGACAAGGAGGAGAAAAAACCTGTTTCATCCCCTGACCTTCCCCCTACAGGACAAGCCCCATATTGAGCTTGCAGGGCTTGCACTGGGCTTTTACTTGTGACTGTTGCACATTCCAACAAAGAAGACTGTGGTTATGATCCTGGCAGACCAACTCTCATGTAAAGAATCAACTGATCCTGATGGCTTATCAGGGAGAAAAATTATTTAGGGTGTGTCTAGACAAGGTCTCGGCAGAAGCTATAGGCAAAACAAGGAAACACACGTTAAAGCAATTTAATAATTTCAAGAGATTTTTTTCACCCCTACAGCAGATCTTCATATTACAGTTCATGCCCTAGAAGAGGAAGTTCCTTTGCCCAGAGCAGAGGATCTACAGGAAGGGGCCCCTGGCAGAGACAGCATAGATTCCTGAGATTTCTCCGCTCCAAATGGGGATGGACCCTGGCACCAGAGACCGAGCCGCCTGTAGGGTGAAGCCTACAACTATTTGCTGACAAGTGGGCCATTGTGATATCGGTCAGTTGCGTAAGAGAGCTTGTTTCACAGGGAAACAATATAGATCTCAGGAGGAGACCCTCAGAATTTTTTAATGCCCCCAGTATAAAAATAACAAATGAGCTAACATGCTTGTACAAGATAAGGAGCTATAGAACCAATCACAGAGCGAGAAAGGGGCTTCAGCCTATGCTCAATTCCTGTAGGGTCCAGATGGATATTCATGGTGACCGGCCTGACAAGCTCTCAAGGAGACTGTTTATCTTCACTGACCCTAAAAGAGGTCTTTTTGCACATATTAGTCAGACCAGCCCATCACTGATTATGAGGCTCTGCTATGCAGCGCCATTGGCAACATCAGGCATTGCCTTTTGGTTTGGTATCATTCCTCAGACCCGTCACAAAGGCTTAGTAGTCCTGATCCCCAGCTTCGGATGGAGGGGATATATGTCCACTCTTATCTGGATGACCTCCTGGTGAGGTCTATATCAGAGGACAGGGCCATCATAGATTTAGGCAACACAATGACATACCTCAGTTGCCTGGCTTTATAACAAACAAACACCAAGAGCCAGCTAATCCTATCCAGAGGCTAGAACACCTGGGTGTGATAATAGATACCCAGTTAAATGCATCCTACTTCCCCAACAGAGAGAGAGCAAAATTTGCCAGCTAATCACACAGAGACAATCCAGCACACATACGTGGCTGAAAGGGCCAGCAAGGCTACAAAGGATGCTTGTTCATACAGTCATCATCTAAAGTGGGCAAGATTGCACTTGAGAGTACTCAAGCTGTTCTAAATCCCTTCCAATCTCAGATGACCAAACACTTGATATCCTGGATAGAGGCATCAGATCAGATGGCTGGCAGAGCACCACCTTCTAATAGGGGTACTGCTTTTGGAACCCACCAGGATAATAAATACAGTGGATGCAAGTCTAATATGGTTGGGGCCCCTTTTGAATTGGGAATTAGCGTGGGGGACATGGTCCAAGGATGTGACAAAACACAGCATAAATTGACTAGACGTGAGAGCAGTACTCTTGGCACTAACTTAACTTGCCTCAGGGTATTGAGGGCAATGCCTCTTGGTGTACACGGGCAACACAATTGCAAAGGCATACTTAATCTACCAAGGTGATCTCTATCTCTACGCAAAAGAGGCAGAGGGCTTCTACGATATGCGGAAATAAATCTATCAATCAGGGCATTCAGTATCTGAGGGGAATACATGCAGATTGGCTCAGCAGACAATGAATAGTCTCAGGAGAATGGTCCCTCTGCAATGTAGTCTTTCTAATGATAGTTAAGAGGTTTTGGGAACCAGTGATGGATCTGGTCACCTCTCATCAGAACGTGAAAGTGAACAGGTTCATGGTGAGGTTCCAACAAAAAGGGGCAGAGAGTCGTGATACTCTCTGAATCAGATCTGTCCTCGGGATCTCTTGTATACTCTCCCTCAGTTTCCTCTCATCAGCAGGACTATCAACAAACTGAAGAAAGTGGGAACTTCCTTAATTATGATAACCCTATCCTTTTGACCCAGAAGTCCATAGATTTCAGACCTGTTGGAGATTAATTAAGCACCCTCAATGTTCTTACCAGGACTCCCAAATCTACTGTCGCAAGGGCCAATGTTTTATGAGAACCCAGGTCCTTTGAAGCTTATGGCCTGGAAGTTGAGCATAAGGCAGTCGGACACCTAAGATACTTTGAAACTCCTGACTTGCCTGATGAAGGACCCTCTCAACAACCCTGTGAAGTCCAAAAACTTGCATACGTCCACCAACTGTAGTTGGTCCAATAAAAGATATTGCTATACTACTTTGTCTCTATTGCCTATATTTGGGACCAACATAGCAACCGTACTTTCTCTACACTACTTTGAAACAGGTCTTAATACACTGTCATTGAGGAGACAATCGATTACATGAATATATCAGCGTACATGGGGAGTGTTCATCGAATGGTGTGCACGCAGACAGTTAGGGTCCATATTGTTTTGGTATTTCTACAAGATGGTCCAGACAAGGGGTAAATCCTAATAGTCTCTCCAAGAAGGTGAAAGCTTGGGATAGTGTTCTAGTTCTTTTTCAGGATCCAGGCTGTCAGGATCCACATGACAAAAGATTTCTGAAGATTTCTTTTTCCTTCAGTGATCCACTGGTTTCCATTTTGGAACTTAAATCTAGCTTTCAAGGCTGTTCCCTAGGCCCCATTTGAACTCTCAGAAGGAAGTGTTCTTTTACTTTATTTCTATTAAGTGATATGGTAGTGATTGCTTCAGCTTGGTGAATTTCGGAGTTAGGCATGTTATCCATACACCCAATTTTTTGAATCTTTCAAAAAGAATCTGTTGTAATGAGACTAAGTCAAGCCTTTATACTAAAAATTAACCCAGTTTTTCATAGTGCACAAGAAATTGTGCTACTTTCCTTGTGTCCCAGGCCTGCCAACCCGCCCGAGAAGTTATGGCATTCATTGGACATAAGACTTAAAGATTTATATACATGGGATGGCGGCACTGACAGTCTTAGGCCTTGGTTCGTTAACTAGAACCCACTTAGAAGGGGCAATAAGCGTCAAAAACTGTAATGTCTAAATGGATTTCAGCATGTATTTTAGAAGCTTATACATCAAAAGGCCTGTCACCTCCACAGAGGGTTCTGTCTCTCTCCTGGAGGGAGGTTTCTACTTCCTGGGCATTCAAGGTTGGGGCACCCTATAAAGAGATTTGCAGAGTGACCATGTAGTCCTCCCTGAATACTTTCACTAGACATTACTCATACCCACTCAGGACCCAGAGGAAGCAGCGTTAGTAGAAGAGTGCTTCAAGGGGTACGTCAGTATGATAATGATGCAGAACTGCGTTCTAACTATTATCATTATCTCACCCTAGAATTTGAACGGGCGCTGCTTTGGTATATCTCCAGAGTGCAGAACTGATGTCCAGTTGATCTGAGGAGAAAGTAAAATTGGTCCCTTATCTTGAGAATTTTCCTTCTAGATAGATCTACTGGACATCAATTTATCCCTTCCTTCTTGTTGTTTTGTGGGTGAATTATGTATTTTATTTTTTATTAAAAAACACACAACAAAAATGCCAAAGGTGGGATTCCTTGTTTGTCATTTTCTTACTTCTCAATAATGAGTTTGGATGGTAAAAGTTTCTTTCAGAATCTATGCTTTGGAATAAGTGGAGCTGTGAGGGACTGATCCCCACTGAGCATGCTCTGCTGGATCTTTGCCTTTGCCTCCCACTGGCCGAGGTGGGGTTCATCCTGAGAGTGCAGAACTGATGCCTAATAGATCTGTCTAAAAGGAAAATTCCCAAGCTCAGGGACCCAATTTTCCTTTCTATGTCAATTTCAGTGTTCAAAGTGTTTTACAGTCCTTACCTAGTTCACCTTTGCAACACCCTGTTGGGTAGGTCACTATGATGCCCATTTTGCAAATGGGGAACTGAGGCTGCATGATAGTGACTTGCCCAAGGCCACCCAATGAATTCATTGCTAAGATGGGATTTGAACTCTGGTCTTTCAGGTCTAAGTCCAACACCTCATTCACTGAACATTGTGTTTTTCTTTTCAGGAGTGTAGGTGATCAGTCTCTCTCAAGTCCTGGAGCCAGGCCTGGCTGAGTATGCTGATCTCTACCACTCTCCTAGTACCCTGCATCTGTGTTGCTTATAGATATACACAAGGAAGCTTGCCATGTCTGCCAAGAGTAAATCTTTTCTTACCAAGCTGGTCTCGCACAGAATGCGGCTCCCACGCACCAGGTTCCCAATGGTCATGTGGAAGTATGTGCTGCCGCTGCTCCAGTTGGAGATTTTATTAAAGGGGTAACCAGCCAGGATCTCCTGAAGGGAGAAACAAATGCAAATCCAGCCAAACAGTGCAGCATGTCCAGGGGGTGGGGAACAGAACCTGTGATGGATTAGAAAGAGCAGCCCAGTAGGCCTAGCATACCCTTTCAGGATACTTTCAGCTAAGGCTTGAGGCAGAGTGGTAGAACTCAGCCCCCCTCATGACACAACTGCACAGTGTCACTGTCCATACTCAGCGGCTGCTTGCTGAGGGCTGTGGCTTGCTGGAAGGACACTTGGTAGTTCAAGACTGATTCTTCCCACATCACCCTCCCCTGCATGTGTGTTCACAAACCATTGGGAATTTGCTCTGATTAAAAAACAGTATGAAGAACTACTGCGACCTTGACAACGCCCAGGGTTTCTTGCTCCTACCGGACTGACTCTGAGCTACTAATACACCAAATAGACCTGGTCTGAGGATCAGCATGTTTCATCATATTTATATTGTCTGGTAGGACAACTCAGCTATCTTCCAGAGTGTCTATCATGAAATTCTTAAAAGAGAATGGTCCCCCCTACTACACCTGTCTCCATGGTCATACTTGATGACCAAGTAGAGGCTCCTCCCTGCACACATGCACAGCCCTTTCCCTCACCAGCCATACCAAGCACCATCTGGCTTTTCTTGCTAGGATGCATAGACTGGCTGTGGCCATTTACTGAGCTGTGCTGCAGCAACTGCAGCTCTAATCCAAAGAAGTGATCTTGGATCATAGTGCCCCTCACTTTAATTAGACAGAGGGGTGGAGCAGTGTATTCCTTCCTAAATCCAAGGCCAGGGACTCAACCCTTCCTTCATACTGGCACTGACACTGCAGGGGTTGTGTCCAGGAGCTGCCTCTCTCAGAGGAACAGGCTGTCGGGGTACTGGAGAATCCACTCTCTTACCTACCTTAGTCTTTGTGTGTATTAATGAGATGCCCTGCTTGTTGATCGCAATGAGGACAATGTCTGGGAAATTTGGTTCTGAGGTTTGCTGGGGAAAAAAGGAATTGGTGCAATTAATATGGAACTATTTGCATTTACTGGGATCATCAAATTAGCACTGGAAGCACAAATGCTGCATATCCTTAGCTGGCTGGTAATGAAGTCGAACGACAGCAGGCAGAAGAGCCTGCACAGCTGTTGCAAGAGCAGATCAGACCTTCTAGCTTCTCAGCTGCCAAAATACCATTCTCCGTGTCCCAAAGAATCTAATCACTCAACACAGTGAGATTCTGGGTATCGGGGGTGATGGCTCACAGAGGAATCTCTCCCACACAAATGTGTGTGGTGAAAGGGATCTATAGCATGAACACATTAGCCTTCTATAAGAGACAGAAAGAACAGGTGAGATTGACTGAGGTGTAACTAGGCCAGCAGGAAAGAACAGAAGATACAACACAACATGCAAATTATATTTCAGTGCCTCCAAATAGTACACAATGTAGCACTCCATACATTCAGTGGCACAGGTGAAACCTCTACTCCACTCTGCACTAGTGCTTCACTGAATGTGGAGCCCAATTCAAGCCCTCTGGACATTTAAAGTCCACAATGGAACTGACCCTGGCTCCCTGACAACTTCTCTCTCCCTCCCAGGAGAGTTCTGTTGCATTGGAACAAGGAAACTGTCAACCCGGAGGATGGGGTGGGGGTGGGAAGAGAGACCCATGAGCACAGGAGACAATGACTGTTTTCAGACGAACACTCTAATGCCAGCATTATTTATAAAACCGGTATCATCATCACATGGTTTTATTCAGGATTAAGTGTTCAGATGATAATGGTCATGCTGATATAAATATTATTAAACTGGTAGGACTGTCTGAACGCTTATGATGGTATAGGGGTCTCAAGGAGGACTCTGGCAATCCCATGGTTCACTGCAGCTGAATTTCAGTTCCCCTCCTGTCACTCCCGTTATGGAGGTGGGCATGGCTCTGCCACTCCCATTGTAGAAGGAGACCCGAGGGAGTCAAAGGCAAGGTGCACAGGATTATCATCCCGTTTACCTGTTTCTGCCTTGGACTCTTTATAAGCGGCTTGTGAGTGCCTCTGCATGAAATGTGGCAGCTGGGAGATGACGTGGATCTCCTGAGTCCCTGCAGGAGAGGGAGAGTTCCAGTCTCCAAGCTGACCAGGAGAGGAAATCCTCAAGCAGCATGGGCGCTCCTCTATCCACTCCCAAGACTCCATGAATGGGGGAGGGAGAGCGTGTCTTGCAGGGCTCCTGACTTGCAAAGGCTCATTGAGTGATGATGAGGCAGGGCCTGTGCAGTAGACAGCTGCCCAGAAGCAGCCCACTCAGTTTAACAACAGATAAATAATCTTTAATAAATCTAAAATAAAAGGAAATCAGGAAACAGAGTCCCGGCATCTCTGGTCTGCTTCTTGCCCAGGTGCCTTTCCTGGCTGCTGTGTGGGCAGCTGTGAACCCCTCTCCTCACAACGTCCTTGCTGCCTGTCACTTGCTGTCATGGGTCCCTCCCTGGAGCAGATGGGTAGAGGGGAACATAGAGCGAGATGTCTAGCTCTATGGTTTAGGGGCATAATAGGCATTCAGACCAACACTATTCCAATTTCCAACATTATTTGAATCGGATATAGCTAAGATCTTTAAATTCATGTAGAATGATACCAACATTAAGCCTGGATTCACCCTGGAAGTAGAACTATTTATGGTTGTTAAGATGAAGATCTAGAATCCAGATTTAGAGGGCATAATACCAGTATTATGTTTGTCTGAACAGTGTGTTCCCAGGAGCCGGAGCTAGACAAACGGAACTTGCCAACCTCAGAGGTGAGAGATGCAGACCTTGCCACATTCAGAGCCAGCAATAGAGCTACTGCCAGAGGCCACTCCTCCCTCACATCAGCAAGGGCAAGGACCTGTGTTCACTGTGTTTCCCCCATAGGCTGCAATTGGGAAGACATGGTGAACATGGTTCCGAGTAAGAATCCCATCCAGTTCGGTTCGTGGGGAGATCTTCAGTCTTGTGTCTGCAAAAAGGCTGGGGCAGGGCCATGGCTCAGCTGGGGCAGTAAGCCCTGTAGCACTCATTACAGCAGTGCCCGCCCCCCACCACTAGACTCCACCTCCTGCAGAACTGGGAAGCCTTCACCCTCTTGCTCTGAGGTGGGGACGCTAAAAAGAGTTTGTTTATGGCCAAGGGAGTCTGGCTTCCCCACTGCTCTGAGCTAAAAGGAAAAGGCATTTCTTTCAAGAGAGCCTCCCATCATAAACCTCTCAGCATGGGGGTTCCCAAACCTTTTGATCAAACGACCCCATTTGGAGACTTAAATATAATCTCAAGATCCCAGATGGCAAGAAAGACAATGCAAAGTATGTCCAATGTCAATTAGATCCTGACTAAATCCCCAGATGCTGTGACTCATCATTTGGGAGTCTCTCTCCTAGCATAAAATCCACTAACAGAAATTCCCATCAGCAGAGGTAGTGATGGCTGCTACTGTACCTGGTCAGTAACCGAGTCAGTTTTTAATTTAAATGCTTAGGCATTATTATACTGAAGGGACTTATATTGAAATCTGGGGAGAGAAAGAGGCTTCGGAGAAGCACGAAGCTGGATTTCCACTCTGCAGTGACCAGCACCCCTCAGGGTAAAAAGCAGAGAATAACCACCCTTGCAAACCCACCTTCACTTCGAAGAAGGCTGAGCCAAATGTTGGCCAACGGTGTATGAGCTTCAGGATGGCAACCTTCGCCTCATCCACTGTTTTCCTCTCATGTTTGCTGTAGGCAGCAATAATGCTCTGAAGGGAAAAGACACACACTAGTGACCCAGAGATGGGGCAGCTTTTTTCTCCAGAGTTTGTCCTGGGAATGTGCAACCATGTGGTCTCCAGGATCAGGTAGGTGTTTGCACAAGAGGCTCTGGCACCTGGAAAGGTTGGGAACAAGGAGAAAAAAGTCTCCAGGTTTTTTTTGCAGCTGCTGGGTGGGAGAATGGGGGAAGATTTCCCAGCAGCTTCTTTTACTTAGGCATTCCAGTGCCCTGGATACAATTCAAGGTGGGGAAGAGAAGGCCCCCTTAAAATGCTCCCAGGCCTGGGGAAAGTAGAAAGAAAGATCACACTGGTCCAGTGGCTGCTTCATCTGACCTAAGAAGTGGTGTATATCAGTCTGCCCAGTAACGCCAGTCACAGGCATTGGAGAGGAGTCTCCAGTAAAGCTGAACATTTCACACTGACTGGTTTGGACTGGGGCAGTAATCTCAGGATTATTCCCGAGACCCATGCAAAACAGAACAGTGTTAAAGAGGAATTCACCTGAAGCATCAGTCAGGGAGCAGCCCACTGCCTTGTTCCATCCTGTTTTGGTCCAGAGATCTCTGTTCAGTGAGAAACTGGGAGATGTGGCCTGCGGCTACATCACAAGATGCTGGTGCATGATTAATTGCTATGGGCAAGTGTCACCACATGGGACTGTTGGGGGAAGGAAGGGCTAAGAGGGCTCTAGGGCAAGGGTGGGGAACCTTGGGTCTAGGGGCCAAATGCTGCCCTCAGCTAGTTTTTTGTGTGACTCATTTCCAGTTCCTGAACCCAAGCAATGAAAGAGTATGCTCGGGGCAAGGGAGCAGAGATGAGGGCATGCACAGAAGGATATAGGATAGATCCACTGCATACATTTATGAACTAGACCCCCCTCTTCCTGAACAACATTCAAACTTCTGTGCAGCCCTCAGAGCTTGTTCTAGTTTTGAAAAAGTGGCCCTAGGAAAGAAAAGGTTCCCCATGCCTTCTCTAGGTTAATGGAAGGGCTGGTCTTAGGGCAGTGGCATAGGGGACAACTGCCCAGGGTCTCATGCTGCTGCTGCTGCCTTGAGTATGAGCAACCCAAGCCAGCAGCAGTGCGAGTTCCTGCCTGGCAGTCCAGGCTCACGGCAGGGACAGTGGGTGGGGCATGCTGAGTCCATGAGACGGTTGACCTGAGAGGGAGGTGGGATGCTCGAGGCAGGCCTGCCTAGCCCCACCTCCCGGCTCGCTTCCTGTGGCACATCACACTACCCCACTCAAGTAAGTACTGCCTCTGGTGACCACCCATCACACTCTGTGATCTCACCCTGGTGACCCTGGATTCTCTGTCTCCACTTGACTCTGCTCCCTGCCGCCCTGCAAATTTTAACATGGGCTTTGGGTAATAGCTCAATAATAATAGGGCATGCTCACCCGTTTCCACTCCTCTGGCGACATGGCTCGTATCAGGTTCTCAGGCACTAGCTCCTTTAGCATTTTGGGAATGGCTGCCTGCTGCGCTTGGTCATTGTGGAACAGGACTTTGCAGATCAGCCCCGCTATCTGGCTGGCCTCCTCCTTGGAGCACTTGTGATATCCCCGCAGATACTTTGGCAGCTCCTAGAAGATACAAGCTGTGTGGCCATACAGAATGGTCTGGAGCCAACACTGGCCTCTCCAGCCAAGCAGGCCATCCTGACCAGGACCTTAGGCCAAGCCTGTTGAGAAATGCCAGTTCAGCTTTGACTAGTTATCCAGTGGGATTGTGAGACCTGCCAACTATTATCTACAATTCAGATTTATGCCCTTCTTGAGCCACTGGGTCTATTATAGGCGGTGAGCATCCATTCCTGAATTCAGAAGGGCAAAGTGTCAGCATCTCCCAAATAGCCCGTTGCTGAATCAATGCCTTGTAATCTTCTGCTTTCATGTTTGGGAGGAGGGGAGAATGGGAAGGCTACACAGAAGCAGCTTGGAAACTACCTAGAAACCTCAGATTCCCCTGATCTGGTTGCTTCCCCTTTAGGCCAAGTTATGGTTTGGAGATTGCTCTAGTTTCATTGGGGGATGATTGAGCTTTTTTGTCCTGGAGTCACTGGGAGCTGAAAGTGTTCAACCCCTCTGAAAATCTTTTACTTCAAAGATCCCCCCTCTCCTTAACTTTCCAACACAAGCTTCACAACTATGGCTCAGGTGACCATGTTAATAGCTTTAGATGCTGCTGACCATGGTTGAGTCAGGCTTCAGGGGCTCCATTCTGTCCCCCTTGAGAAGGTGCCGGAGACTGCTATTAGCTTGTTGCTTGTTTGCTCCATGAGCACTCTAGTTTACTATTCCAGAGGGTTCTAACTCTATTCCTCTTCCTATTTTTAGCACCCAGACAAGGCCATAGGGAAGACGACACACAGCACTAGGGCCAAGGCCACTGCAGCTGTGCGAGCTGTTTGACTGCAGATTATTGATTATTTATATTTACAACAGCGTAGGGCACAAAGGGTGCTAGACATCTTCCAAACTCAGCCAAAGAGCCCTCATGAACATAGTGTGTGCAGAGTAGGGCTGAAACAGGTATCTGTTGAAACTGCGGTACTGGAATTGTTTGGGGCAGTTTGGTACAAAATAGCACCTATTAGTGCCTGACAAATTATCACTGCTGAATTACTATAACCAAATTACTGGTGTGTTGTTTACTGAGTTCCCATTATTCTGTTTTGCACTATTTTACTGGTTACCAGTTTATCATTTTCCTGTCCATTTCTATTCCTCCATTGATTGTTTCATGTTGGAAAGACACTAAAACAGCAGCGCAGTACATCGGAATGAGTGGGTAAAATGGAAAGCCGGTAAATTGGGATTGGAAACATCCGGTATTTCAGGTAGTTGGGTACCCATCTCGGTACTCAAATACTGATCAGGTACCTGGCAGCCTACCCAAAATTTCAGGTATTGCCCAGGAGTGCAAAATGTGCTACCCATTTCAGCTCTAGCAGGAGTCAAAGGGCTGGGGAAGAGGGATGACATGATTTTGCCCGTGTGTTTATAAAACTTTGTCAAACGTCCTCTTGTGTCCTAGGCCCTTTGATTTGATTGTTTTCAAAATGATTTGTGTGCGGTAAGCTGGCTTTCTCCAGAGGATTGCTCTGATCATGCCAGATGCCATAACACTTCTGTGGCACAATCCAGGGCACCCAGACCAGTCTCTAAAGAGTAAACTACCTGATGGTAATGAAAAATGCAGTCCGCCTTCAGGTCCTTCCCAGGAGTCACATTTAACCACAGCTTCCTCATGAAGTAGACCTGGTAACTCACAGTTACAGCAATCCCTAGCAAAGTAAAGAATCAAAGAAATCTGTGGCTGGATGGGATCTTAAGAGATCATCTGTCCTATCACCAGTTGCTGCATCCAGGCACTGAAGCATCCCGGGCAGGCTTTAGCCAAGCTGTTGTTAGCAGCAGGTGACATCATCACTTCACATTGAAGTCATCACACAGGAACCTGACCCTCCCCTTTAGGGCCAGTGATTTTGCCCCCCCCAGGGAGAGTGCTTTTGGGATGCCATGTCTCAGATACACTCAAAGCATAACGCACACAGTAGTTTCAGGTGATGAGTGAAACCTGCATTGTGAGGAGGTTTATTTTCCCATCAGTTACTGGGCATCCACTTACTTAGTGATCTGGACATGATGTGGTCTAGGGAGTGAAGGACCATTCAGGCATCAAGCCCATAAGACAGCCTGCTGCAGATTCAGCAAGTCTCCGTGATTTAGTTAAGCATTTGAGACCAAAGCAACAGACCCACATAGATGCATCCTAATGTCTTTTGACAGGCCTGACCTAGCTTAACCAGACATGCGGATTCTTTGCACCATTTCAAGAGGTGCCAAGAGGATGCACAAACACTGCACTGGAGAGCAATGGTAAGGCACTGTCAGACATTGGGGAATCTGCTACTGCATTGAGCATGGACGCTGACTACAGGTGTGGGCTCCAGGGCTAGAGCCCTTCCTCCCTAGGTAGGTTTGTGGGGGGAAGATTAATCTGCTTCTCCCCACCCCCCAAAGTGCCCACGGCTTGGGTTGCAACCATCTCCAATTGCTGGGGTGGGGGCAGAACTAAAAGGCCCATCTCACCTCCCTGCTCCCCCACCGATGACCCTGGCTTTTCATTCACGCCCCCTCCCCCTCCATTGCTGCAGCAATCCCAGCCTCTCTGCCTCAGAGATCCCAACCTTCAGTGGTCTCTTGCCCCAGCTTCCCTGACCTAACTATCACAGCCTTCCCACCCAGGTGATCATGGTCTTCTGGTGAACCCCCACCCTGGTGACCCCTTGACTCCCTGCCCCCCTCTGCCTGGTGACTTCAGCCTTATAGCAACCCCCCACCCTGCCCTGACCTCTCCACTCCCAACTCCAATCCACCCCAGAGGCCCAAAGGGGGGAAACACCACCTGTAGGGGGGAAGGGCTCAGGGAGGGGTGGCTGGGTGTGCTGCCCCTGGTGGTGGGGCAGTGCTTTGTTAGCAGGTAAGAACCCTATGTGTGTCAGGGCATGAGGAGGCAGAGCAGCTCCTCTCCTGTCTGATTCCCATGCCTGGAATCAGTCCTTGCCTGCCCAAGGAAATTGAAAGCTCTGTGCCCATGGCCCTGAGTCAAAACCGAATGTATCCCTGCAGCCCTTTCCCACACTGCTCCAGGTTAACGCAGTCATGTAGAGCAGGTCTACTTCCTTACCCTCCTTCCCTGGCTTGATCTTCCGACTCCAGTCAGTCACTTGCCTTAAGGAGTCAAAGAAATAGTCTGCCTCATTCTGACTGATCACCTAGAAATGGCAGAGCAAGGAGAAAAGAAGCCAGGAAGAAGTTAGCAGAGGCAGCCAAGTTTGCCAATCAGACCCGACTGTGTGGTCAGGGCTAACTCTCCCCGAACTGCAGATGGCAAGGAGGACAACGCCGTGGATGTGGAGTCAGAGGCAAAGAGGAAGAAAGTAGGGGAAAAGATTGATAGAGGGGCCCATCTGCTTCCTTTTTCTTCTGATCCACCTTTCCTTCCTTCCACTTGCTACTACACTCATCTCCATCTCTGACTCATTATCTCCCCCAAAAGGGCCTTCCTCCTAACTCAAACAGCTGCTGCATGCCTCATCCCCAGCCAATTTGTCCCGATACAGAGGAGCAGGTGTGAGGTTCCGCTCTGCTGGAGCACAGCACTGCACTCTAAGCTTTAACCATGGGTGTCTACACACTGACAGCTGCCCTGCTTCACCACTGAGCGAGCCATTCGTTTAAAGGTGACCCACCAGATGTGCAGGCTACGGCTGAAACTCAATCTCAATTTTTTTCTCGATTCTTGATGAGAATCATGGTTCTCGACTGGTTTTTAGCAAGAATACATAATCGAGAAACCCCCCGATTCTCGACACTTTCTCAGTTGAGATTTACTGTTTACCGTGATTACTATTTACCATGATTTACCATGTACTGTTTACCGATTTACTGTGTACCACTTACCATGTACCACATTCATCCCGGTAATGTGCTGCCCTTTTCCAAAATGGTGACAGCGCTGCCAGCCCCATTTTGGAAGAGGGCCGGCATGTGCAGAACAGCATGTGCATTACCGGGATGGACACAGTACACAGTAAGTGGTATACGGTAAATTGGCATATACAATTGGTACATGGTAAATTATGGGAAACAGTAAATCAAGGAAAATTCTCAACCAAGATATCAAACCATTACCGAGATTGTCCTGAGATCTCGGTAATGATTCTTGATTTTTGTGAGAAACAAATGGATTCTTGTTTCAGCCCTAGAGCAGGTGGAGCAGAGGCTGCTCTGAGACAGCCTCACTGGTGGTGCTGCGGAACATCCAGGAGCATTGCCCGCTGAGTGGGCAGCCCAACCCTGGGGCACTGGCCAGAGGCAGGGCTGCTGTCAGTCTGCTCAGCAGACAGCCACTACAACTCCCTTTCGGCTGGGGTTTTTCCCAGCAATGCCATAGACTTGCAGGCAATTCACCTGCGACTTTATGGTGTGGGGGAGGGGAGGGGCCGCATAGGAGGATCATGGGCCGCGGCAGCTGCCAGGTCCATTAAAAACCCAGGCAGAACTACAAATGGGCAGACATGGGGGTGAACCCCTGGAGTTGCTCCAGGGGTAAGCACCCCCCTCATCTGTGTAAAAATACCCTGTGTCCTCCTGGAATGCAGATGATGAGCAAGGTGGTGCTCCTGAGAGGTTGTCAGTTCAGGAGGCCAAGATTCAGCTCAAGCAAGAAGAGATGCTTGGGAGGTAAAGTAATAGCAGGGAGGGTCCTGGCCAGCACCATTCTCAGAGGCACCAGCTAGAGAGGCAGGAACTCCTAGAACCAGAGTCTAATGAAAAGGAGCTGAAAATCACCCACATGCATGTAGCAAGGGTAGCTGGAGCATGTCACAAGGGCCTCATAGCATGGCACACAGTATTCTACCATGCAGGCCCCAGCCACCCTTCTCTTATGTGAGGACATGACCACACAGAGACCGCGAGCACCGCCTGGGTCTTGCTGCTCTGCTCCATCCCAGATACCTTGTCTGCGGTCTTGACGAAGAGGCTGAATCCTTCCAAGGAGCTCAGCTGCAGTTTGGTGGCGATGGTTTGACACAGAGTCCGGATTTTTGTATTTGTCCCCACCTCAAACACCTAGACGATAATGACATAGCAGTCCAAAGTGAGGAGGTTGGAAAGGAAGGGAGGTTCAGGGGGAAAGGAATCAGCTGACAACAGTTACCCCAGCAGATTGTAGAGAACTAGTCAGTTTGCACCACATTTGGCTTAAGCAACAACTTACTGCACAAAAACCTGCTCTCAAATCCAGGAAGTAGACAAGGGGTTGGGAAGAAGAGAAATCCTTACCTGCTCTGTGTCATTTGGGAAGTAGACCTTTTGGGAGATCTTGGTGGTGCTCTGCTGGATAGCCTCCACCTCCACATAATGAGGAGCCCACTTCCGGCAGCCGCTCCTGGAAGAGTATGCAAAGGCATTTCAGAGTGGGGTGCTGGCTCATTCACCTGGAAGCCTGCACAGGCAATTAACCCTTTCTGTCTCCATGAATGGCTTCATTTCTCAATTTCTGAATGAGCCTGTGTAGCCTGGTAGGTAAGATATTAGCCTATGAAATAAGAGTTCAGATCTCATCTTAGCCATAAACTCACAGGGTGACCTTGATTAAGTTGCTGTCTCTCAGCCTCAGTTCCCCACATGTACAATGGCAATAATGACCCACCTCACAGAATTGTTGCAAGGGTGAACTAGATAAGGACTGTAAGGCACTTGGAACACTGAAAGTGCTATAGAAATGCTAAATAAATAATAGCCTCCCAAGGGAGCAATCCTTCCCACCCCCAGACTAACAGACTGGATACTGCAGGCTAGATAACACAAAGCCCATTTGACTCCAATGAGATCTGTACCATAAGCAGCAGGCTCATGTGATTAGCTAGACATAGCAGCCTGGGTGAAGTGCACTTTAGTGCCAATTGCTGGTCCCAGTATATTCTTGTGGCAGATTTTTAATAGCCTCTGTTTCTTGTTGAATAGATTTTTCTATGCATGTACTTTGGGTATGGTGAATCCTGCATGGGTACAGGGGGCTTGACTACATGACCCTTGACATCCCTTCCAGCTGTGTGACTCTGAGACTCATGGATGTCAGAGAAGGGCATTTACAGCAATAGAAAGGGCAAACAGAGCACTTGCATCCAGACAAATCCACCCAGGCATGAGAACAATGAATGAAACATCCACTGAATGGCCAAGCTGAGAAAAGCAGCTTCCCTACTCTGCAGAGAGGCTGGGCAGCACCTGGAGGATGCACAGTCCATTCTGTGGGGAGGCTGAGGTGCTAAACACCTTATAGTGTTTGTCAGGCAATTTAAAGGCAAACTCTGTTCTTGAGATTCCTACCCATGGAGAGGAGGACTAGCCACTGAATTTACATTCCCATCAAGCTCCCAGCACAGAATCCAGGAATCAAAGGGGAAATAAAGGCAGGAAAATCTGTAGACAGAAACAGTTGGGGGGAAAGACTCTTTTTTTAAAATGGTCATAACTGTCAAGAGAGCAGCTTTGTGGGGCTTGGGCAGCCTAAGGAACATCCCAGGAGAGGGGAAAGCTGCCCCATAGAACTTACAACTGATACAGATAACGATGTAGGGCAAGAGGGGAGATAAAGGCACTGCGAGAGGCTCAGGGAACAGGGCTAGCTGTTGTGTTTCCTGTCTCTGAAGAGGCATGTCAGGATGAAGCTGGGTGTGGTCATGGATTCACTTCCCCATGCTGCTGCACCAGCTTGTGGGTGGGGGAGCGGAGCACAGCAGAAGCATTGTGGGTTTGATTCATCGCAGCACAGCATCTTGTGCAATCCCTTACGTTAGTGCATAGTAGAGGACAAGATGCTTCCACATGAGAGTTACAGAATTCTGCATCCATTTTGCTCTGGTAAATCATGCAGGAAAACGGGGAATTAGAACTTACCGTTGCAGCTCCACTGAGCCAGAATGATGGCTCCCTACTCAGCTGGTCAGTTTGTTATGGCTAACAGAGCACTAGCAGAATCTACAAATTCCTCTCCTCACCCCTAGACTGCTTCTAGACACGAACAAACACAATAATGCTGGAATTAGCTTTAATTCCAGAATGCTATCGTGGTATTGTCAATCTGGAAACACTGACTACACAAATATTAATTTCCACAGATAATCCCTTTTTAAAAATGGCAGTGTAGACGGTAATATCTGTATTAGAGTCACGCGGAGGACTGCATCAATCCCATGGTGTATTGCTGTTGAATTTCTGTGCCTTCTTTGGCTCTGATCTTTGGGAATACATCCCATCCTGTGGCTCATTGTGCACTTTTGGAGGAAGAAGCTCGACCAGTGCCATTTCAATGCATGACTTTGAAGGGGCATACATCTGGCTCCAGTGTTTGGTGGCTGACCTCCATCCAGTGAGTCAGTGCCTTGCATGACCCTAACAGTCAGGTGAGGGCAGGTCATGAAGGGGCAGGCAGTGTGGGGTGGGACCAGGAGCAAACAGATCAGTCCTGGTCTCATGAACAGGTCCCTCTGCAGCTCCCCGAAGCTGTGTTCGCCGTAGGTGGAGGTGGATGGAACGGGGCACAGGGGCTGGGGCAGGCAACAACCCTTCTGCAGATTGGACAACTAGTTGTGCTACTAGGCTGTCCAGTGATGTATTCAGCAGAAAGATGCAGCCCAGCTGGTCAGCAAACACATCCAGCTTGGTCAGACACACCTCACAATCCAAGGTGCTCCGTGGGTATCTGTACGCACAAGCTCCCACAGGAGGCCTGGCACAGCCATTCCCTGTCATGCTGACACCTCCAGGATGGAAAAGAGAGGAAGCAGGGCAAGGTTCTCATCCACTGTCCATTCATACACAGTGCTGCCTGGGACACCTGCAATGATGTGTCCAAGAAATGTGAATCCCAAAATACCTGCCCGGTGCTGCAGCTCCATAGGGCAGACAGAGAATCCCTCCTGGACCATCGACTGCATGAGGAAGTTGGCTCCTGGTATGGCTGGCAAAGGGCGCACTGCACATCCACATGCTTCCATAGCTGAGCAAACATCAGGGTGTCCCACATGCCCCACAGTTGGCCACACCCCTTGACAGGGTTTGGCTGCCCACAGTATGAACGCACCAAAACCCAGGTCATGGGAATCACTTTCACGGCTCTGAGTAAAATGCGCTACCATGAATCGCAGTTTTTGCACAGAATTGGGCCCACAGGGAAATTCCTTGTGGAATCCCCCTTGCCATATGACATCACAGCACAAAGTTGGCTGGGCTGAGGAGGAGGGTAGCAGCCGTGCTAGGGGCTCCGGCTGCTGGTGCCACCGCCTGCTAGCCAGGGTGAGTTGTGGGCCCAAGCAGGCTGAGGAGGTGGGAAGAAACTCCAGCACCCGCCCCAATCCAGCCCAGGCTGCTTGGCAGCGAGCACTGCCACTATCTTCCATCTCCCCAGCCCCACCAGGAACATAGAGCTGGCCAGGCTGAGGAGGAGGAGGGTAGCAGCAGGGCTCGGGGCTCCTGCTGCTGCCACCACCATCTGCTAGCTGGGGTGAGTTGTGGGCCCACGCTGACTGGGGAGAGTAGGGGGAGGCAACCCCTGGTGCCCCCTCCACCCAGTCCAGCCTGGCGCTTGGCAGGAGCCCCAAGTGCTGCCGCTAGTCTCCCTCTCCCTAACCCAGCCAGGAATGCAGAGCCAGCTGGGCTGAGGAGGGGGCAGGTAGCAGCAGTGCTAGGGCCTCCTGCTGTTGCCACCACCACCTGCTAGCTGGGGTAGGTTGTGGGCCCAAGCAGGCTGGAGAGGGTGGGGGTGGGGGGAGGCAATTGTGTCCAACGATACTCTAACAGCTCCAAGAATACAACGCAGGTGCAAAAGTAACTCCCCCTTACTAGAGTCAAGGCAAAACTCCCTAACTGAGACAGTGGGGAGTTGTATTGAAAGGTGTTTATGAGGAGGCTATTGTACAGTTATCTGACACTGGGCTTGATCCCAAGTCTGTGCTTGATCCCAACGTGCGCAAACTGCATGCAAACTGCATGGATCTGGAAACCGGGCGCAAACATGATCCGCGGGGCATGGGGTCGTGACCATTGTCAGCTTTAAAATGGAAGGATTAATTTATTCATGCTGTTATAAATTTTCACATTAACAGAAATGATCAGAATCACCACTTACTTGAGGAAGTAGCCAACTTAGTGAACACAGTCATGGACCGCCTGAACTATGTTCTCCTGATGCTTACTTTCCTTGGAGGATCAATATGGGAAAGACGAACAAGGGAAAACAGAGACACAGCTCTCTTGGTGTCAACAATATACTATGCTGCAGAACAGTTTTAATCAAGTATCTATGTCCCTGGTAAAATTATTTGATGCAACGTCATTGGAAGCCCCATACTTACACTTTCATTTACAGACTTTCAAGCATCCATCCATCCCCACCACCCTCCACCCTCTCCTCCTTGCATCTCAACATTCTAAGGCTTTTGTAACCATCAACTTAACTTTTGGAAACCTTCCTGTCCTCAAAGCACCCTTTCTTATATAGGTTAGTACATGTACACGTACATGCTCTCTTTCCCCCTTCCCTTTCCATTCCCAGTACTTGCTGCTTGCATCTTCTTCTTTTATAAAAAAATTATTACTGAGTGAAAATAATTTATGAAAAAACCCTTCTTGTGCATGGATAATAAAGAAAAACATTTCCCTTTTCCTTAACAGACACTGGATAACATGCACTGCCTATGTGCATATGTGATTGATATAGACAGTGTCAATGAATATAAGTATTGAAGCCTTACATTTGATGTAAAGATACACGGAAGGTGTATCTTCCATTGCAAATGTGTCTATATAAAACCTGTAGTAACTTTGAGGCTGCTCTATTCAAGTTCAGCTGGTCAATTTAATTTTCATGAAGCTACCCCTTTTAAATTAAAGCTGTACTTTTTGATCCACAGAATCTAATGGGAACAACAGGGGCGTACGTCTTGGATGGGATGACAGGCCTTTGCTTTTTAGCACCCACGTTTGAGGTGCTAGATTCAATTCAGCTGACTGCTCAACAACACTGGAATCTGAACCAGAGCACAGACTGGTGGGAAAACATTGTCAATACTCCAGACTTTGATGATGCCCAATGGGTTGAGAACTTCAGCATGAGAAAGGCTGTCTTTCTGAAACTAGTAAATAGGTTTTGTGGTGTCCTTCACAGGAGGGACACAAACATGAGGGCAGCAATAACCCCAGAGAAGCATGTAGCAATTGCCCTGTGGAAGCTAGCCACTCCTAACGCCTACAGTTCAGCTTTACTTTACTCAAAACTTCTAACCCACTCCCTCCTGCCGCATGGCAGTTCAGGGCGGCGTACAATTTACAATAATATCATCATAAAAATACATTATAAACAATTTAAAATCTAAGAGCCAGATGGGCCCGACTAAAACCCCAACCTCCCCCCAAAAAGAAACCCACCCACCTCCCTTGCCAAACACCTGGTGAAACAGCTAGGTCTTACATTGTCTATGTAAGGAGGGGAGATACGGAGAGAGGTGGATCTTCACCAGGAGGGAGTTCCACAGCTGAGGTGTGGCCACCGAGAACTCACTCCTCCCCGCTCCCCCGAAAGTCACTGCACAGCAAATGTGGGGAACCTCTAAAAGGGCGCCCCCAGCCAACTGCAGAGGCCAATCCAGGACACAGGGGATGAGGCGGTCCCGCAGGTATGCAGGGCCCAGACCATATAGGGCTTTAAAGGTAATAACCAACACCTTTAATTGGGCCTGGAAGACTACAGGCAGCCAGTGCAGAGAACGGAGTACCGGTGTTATGTAGCTGAATTGCTGCAGCACAATTTGGGGTTGGCACTTCAACTGTTGGTAAGATTGTTCATGAGGTTTGCAAAACAATAAACATCGGATTTCCTCACTGTATGGGTACAATAGACGGTATGCGCATTACAGTCATTGCTCCCCTTGATGATGCAGATCAATATTTTTGCCTCAAGAAACATAATTCTATGATACTACAGGCTGTGGCAGACACTAGGAGTATTTTGAGAGATGATTATGCTGGTGAGTCAAGATCATCTCATGATTCATACACTGTACACAAATTCCCCATATTTGCACAAAAATACAAAGGTACCCAACCCATAGGTAATCATTGATGGCTTACCTGTTCAGCCCATTATACTAGGCGATGATGCATGCCCTATTCTTCCATGGCTAATGAGGTCTTACTGAAGGGACAATACTGTGGGCCAGAAAAAATTCAATGACCGCCTTACACACTGTAGAAATGTTGTAGAGAGGACTTTTGGCATACTTAAAAGGTGGTGTATACTATCAAAAACAATGTATATGGCAGCTGAAAACATGGCTCAAGCAATAACTGCATGCTGTGTTTTGCACAATATTTGTCAGACAGATGGTGAAGCACTGGAGCGGACACAAGAACTAGCAATGGATGTCCTGGACGCAAACGTTCATGTACCGGAGGTTGGGAGGATTCTCGCACCTGTTAAAGATCAGTAGACGTGTCAGAGACACATACAGCAATTTCTTTGCTATACAGGAACAAGATAATGGTTCCTGGGAACTGTTACAGTTCCCTGATTTAACACTGTGATCTGTATGAACCAGTACCAGTTAATGTGCCTGGCCACTCCCTGACTGGAAATTGCAAACGGGTCACATTTCTAAAACCACCAAATTCTGACCAGTAGACCATCAGTGGGAGGCCAGTGGTGGTAGTGGGAAGGTTTTATGTCTTCCCCGCATTGACTCAAGACAGCACAAGTTCAAAAAAAATACACAGCTTTTATTTTACAAAATAACAGAAAGCTTTTCTCTCCCCCCCTTAGTTTTCTTTTCAAAATTAATACAAATATTAAACATTTGCCATTTTTAGTTTTCTTTTTAAAATAAAAATATTACATATTTTCAATAAGCCCTCCACCAAAACCACAGCCCCTTCCCCTGCCACATTGGGTCTGGTCCCCTCTGGGTTGTACACGGCTGCTCAACCAAAATAGTCTCCTGAGGATCACCACTTCCTCGCACAGTTGATTTAATGCCTGTACAAGCTCCATGTGATCCAGCATCATGCGCTCTGGATTTTGAACCAGAATTTCAACTATAAAGTAAGAGTATTGTGTGAAATTGAAGGACAATTATTTTAAACACAGGGAAAAGAATAAGTTTTTATGAATGCATTTCTATAAAAAATTTACAAAATTAAAAACACTCACTGGAGCCATGGATCTCTTCCATTGTGGCCATGTCTGCATGGATGTTGATGCCATAAAGCCTCATGCAGTGTGTCTGGAACATCATCATCGAAGTTGGCTGTACAATGGAAAGTCTTTTTAAACTTGATTCCATAACTCTTTTTAGTTGCATAATGTTAATGTTTGTATTTGTTTAATATTTTCCTTGCTTGTGCTTTGGGGTTTTATTGGTCCTCTTTTTTTAAAAAACAACAACAAACCACCACTACATCACACAATATTTTCTAAGTTACACTGTCTTAATGTGACTGTTAATGTCAAATCAAGACCACTATCCCACCAGAAACAGGTTAACTTCAGTGGGTACAGGAAGAAGTCTTTGGAAAGAGCTATCATGCTGTACCTATTGTAAAACTGTAGAGGCAATTTAAATAAATTAATTTATAAATAATTAATTTAAATAAATTAATTAATACATTAGTTTTAATAAGCAATAACTGTCTTATTGCTGCTTCACTGTTGCCATTCATTTATGTTTTCTACCACTTATAATAGATAATGTACAACTAGTATAGCTGTGCTTGAATGTTTTCCCTTTTCCAATTTTTTTTAAAATTACAGCACCTTAGGGGCACTGGCTGATCAATATGCAGTTTCAGCATTCAGTAGCAGAAACCTTCATTTTATTCTACTGCTACCATGCTGTAGTCAGTGCCTTTGGTATATTAAATGGGTATTGGGTAAAGCAACATTCTTTAAGAAAGCTCAAGTAGCTGATCAATATGCATTTTAAGTTTTCAGTGGCAGTTATACACTTAAGTGGGGAGAGTTTGGTTGCAATGGGAGCAGAAATCATTTCCCCTCATACTGCTACCATGCTGTACTGCCTCTGGTATTTTAAATGGGTAAAGAAGTTTCTTTAAGAAACTTTAAGAAACTTTTTGTAACTTCAATTTACAAAAAAATGACTCTGCCTCATTGCTACCTGAATAAACACCGGTAGAATTGTCTACCAATCCCATAGTAATATATAGTGTTAAGACCACTTGAAAACTTTATTTATAAATACATTACCTTCTTGCTCTGTCCATAAGTAAGCAGTCATGTGTTGCAGTTTAAGACAGCAGACCATGTGCACCCCCCATGAATGACAGCTGTGGGCATGCTTACTGTCATGACGACATGGCAACTGCATGGCATGGCATCTTACACATCAACCGGTACATTGGATGAGGAGGGGACGACAGCGGAGCACTTAAAACTGGAGGAGCATGTACCGTTCCCGCTGCGGAGATATTGATTTCTGTGGGTACAGACATGACAAAGGGGCAGCTAGAGAGACTGCTTGAGAAACTCAAAATATTCTTTTATCATTCAGTTCTTCAGAGGTAGATTCGTTCTTTGCGGTGGGAGCAGCAACAGCATATTGTGCAGACATATTAGCAGAGAATGGTGGCTGCATAACAGGGATACCAGAGAAACCATAGGGAACTGCAAAAGAGAGAGTGGGATTTTGGGAAACAGTTTTTGAGAGGAGTTGAACTCTCCATTCTAAGAACCTCCCCACTACACCTGTAAGTGATTGCATGCCATCCTTCATTGTATCCCGCAGCAGGGATATATCATGTCTGTGGTTTCTTTCTCTTCTTAGTCTATGGCGGTACTCATGGTTGAAGTTGACCTCCATAGTGGTCTTTAGAGAGTCTAATGCAGCCAGTGAAGTGTCAGAATGTTTTCAGTTCATGAATCCCCTCTTTTCCATTGTACACCAGTTCCTTCACAAGGAAGGTTCTTTGATCCTTTTTTCTGGTGCAAAATTCTCTAAAGTGATTCCTGGAGAAGGAAGTATTTCCCATGTTCACCCAGGGCTGCTGCAACTGCAGTGTGGGGCGTGGGTCAGGATTACCTCCCACCTCGGATTCCTGCTGAGAGCCTGTATATAATACAAAAGGAAGGGAGAGGATAAGTGGAGGCAGTTTCATTACATAGCCACCTACATTGTAGGGAATGGGTTAGGAAGTGATGTAAGCCAAAAACACAAACCTTAATAATCCTGTGCTTGGCTCTGCTGGGTCTCAGGAACCATGTGTTTATATTGGGTTTCCTCAGCAACATTTCCTTTTGTTCCACAATCCAAGAGTAGCAACATCATGATATTGTCTTCTCCCTGTGGCTCTAGCTCAAGATTGGTGCAAGCAGACTTCTGAGTGGGTTGCATGATCTCTTCATCCAAGTCCTCTTGCTCTTCCCCAGACAGATCTGTGGAGCCATGAGAATGGCTTCAAATCTGATTCCCGGTGACCATGGGCATGCCCTTTTTTATTATGTGGAAATGCGTCCATAAGTTCCTCAAAAACCCAGTCTTTTCTTGAGTTCCCAAATTTATTGTTGTGACTTCTCACCCGATTGTACTCTTGGCACAGAACCTTTGCCCTTGGTTTGCAGCTACTCCATGGTGCGGATGAACCCACATGCCATCATCACTCTAGAAAGGTCCCTGTAGACATCCATATTTTGATGGGATTTTGCAAGATGTGTCTGCATGTCTTCTGTCCCCCATAGTTCTATGAAACATTTAGTTTACTTTCCTCAAAGGTCCAGGGCAGAGAGTTGGTACTGGACTGTTCAGTGATGGTAGAGGTGGGGAAAGCCATAGGCTAACACATGTTTGAGTAGTGACCGTGGAAACAACAGCACCAGCAAGAGCAGTGACCTTGCAAAATGGAGGAGTCTTCACTTTGACATGGTATTAATTATTATTATTATTATTATAAGCATTTATATAGCGCCAGTGATGTACCTGGCGCTTTACAAAGAATAAGATAGACGTGGTCCCTGCTCGAGAGCTTACAATCTAAAGATGGGGAGAGGAGACAGGGATGGGGGAAAAGAGGGAGAGACAAGGGATGCAACATTCATGAGGATGCGGGAACTCAGGTCCACGTTCTTGGCTTGGTTACAGTAAATTGGGAGTTTGCAGATAACAGGTGGGGGATAATTCTGGGTGAGGATGGTTAGCAGGCGTTAGGAAGGGCAGAGCGGAAGAGGTGGGTTTTGAGGAGGGACTTAAAGGTGTGGAGGGTGGGGGCAAGGCAGACGAGGGCAGGGAGGGAGTTCCAGGTGTGCGGGGCAGCGAGGGAGAAAGGACGAAGATGGTTGGGGGAGCAGGGGAGGCGTGGGAGGGTGAGGGAGGGGATGGAAGAGGAGCGGAGTGCTCGATCAGGGGTTCGGAAAGAGATCAGGGCAGGGAGGTGGTGGGGAATGACACAGGAGCTGGGAACCTCACAGGTGTAATCGTGGTCCTGTGACTACAGAATACCATAGAGAGGTTGGGGGGGAGGGGTAAACTCTACTTGCAATTGTCTATGATGGGGGGTGGGGGTGGGGAGCTTCAGTCCGGCATTAGCATCTACACAAACATGAATCTGGTATTATATTAGACTGGACTTAATAAAACCTAGAAAATAAGGTTTTATCATTCCGGGGGGAAAAAACAGAATGTGGATTTATGAATACCTGGAGATATGTCCACATGAACACTTAATCCTGGTATTAAAGGCAGAGACATTTCATGTACAAACAGCCTATCTCTCTTTGCATCAGAGCCTTAAATGGGCTATGTTCAGAATGTGTAACTTCTCCAGTCTTACTGGAATCCTACTGGGAGGAAATGGACTTACAGTCTCAGACAAAGCTGAACTGAATGCAATGATTTTTTTCAGAATAAAACCAAGGCAGGACAGAGAGACCTGGGGTTATTCCCTGGGATGGTCTGATCAGAGGAAATCCAAAGGCAGGATTTCACACAGGGTGCCTGTACCTCATCACCCTATGGATCCTGCGGCTGCAGTCCAGAGCAAGGCTTTCTTTCTGGCGGGTCTCCATGAACTTCTGGGCATGTTTCAGCAGGGATTTGCTGGGAGGGAACAGGCCAGTGCAAAGCCAGAGTAATTGCCAGCCACTGTTCACGCTGTACCTACAAACAAAAAACAAGCAGCTGAACTAGAGTTGACAAGACTCCATCCAGTGTACACAGTAACCCTAAAGGGAAGCCCAATGTGGATATAACACCCCATAAGAACTTAAGGGGTGCCATATTGGATCAGACCAATGGCCCATCGAGCCCAGCATCCCGTCTCCAACCACTCTTGGTTGCTTTGGAGAAGTACCCAACAGGTCATAAGAGGGTCCATTCCCTCCCAGCTCCTGACAGTCAGAGGCTGCGTCCCCCGAACTACTTGACTAATAGCCATTTCAAGACCTATCCTCCAAGAATTTACCCAATCCTTGTTTTAACCCAGCTATGCTACTGGCCTTTCTTTGCAACATCCTCTGGCAATAAGTTTCACAAGTTAATTGTATGTTGAGTGAAAAAGTACATCCTTTTGTTTTAAATCTGCTGCTGGTTAGTTTCATGGAGTGTCCCCTAGTTCAAGTATTATTTGAGAGGGTAAATAAAAGCCTCTTATTTACTTGTTTCACATCACTCATGATTTTATAAACTTCTATCATATCCACTCTCAGTCATCTCTTCTCCAAGTTGAAGAGCCCTAGCCAATTGAGCTTCTCCTCATACTGAAGTCGTTTCATACCCTGGAAACCCCACATTAGGCACTGAACCATTTGTAGATTCAGATCTTGCAACACAAACCAAAGGGTCTATTTCTAAACAATGGCCTGGGCTCAGGTATGAAGATGAGTCCAAATCCAGGCTGATTCATAATAGCTTCAAACCTCGTGCATAATTATGAGTGCCAGCTTAGCAAAGATCTTGTCAGCAAAGTCAGTAAGCCAGTCCTCTGAAAATCCAGTATTTGCTCCTGTCAATTCAGCATCACGGGCTCATGTTCACTTGGACTACATTGTATATTTTTATCATTGACTACTTTGCATATGTGTGTCAAACCAGCCGGTTCCCCATGGTGCCCTCTTTGGAATTTTGCCTCCCTTAATGCATAGGACTATGCAGAGAAGTGACTTGGTATAAATGCCATCGAGGATTTCCATAATTATCTGTCTGATTCCAGATCAAAATAACTCCTATGTACATGTCAAAAGATGGTTTACCTAACCTTCCAGCCTAGCAAACTTTAGGCTCTGTCAGACAAGCTGGGCTGTTTCTGACTTGCGCACTGGCTCCAGGAATAAAAGGTTCTATAGTTAGAACTCAGCTAACCTTTGTTTAGGAGGTGAAAGGGAGAAGCGGTTCCAGTTTCAGTGATGGGGTTGGCTCCCAGTTGCTAACAAACTCAAGTAGCAATTTGCTCTTTTGACAGTGAATGGATTTAATCCAAGCAGACCTAATTCTGAATACACACTGGGTAGCTAGCTGTACATGATCACAATGCTGTGGTAACTAACAGTGACATAATTCCGAGGCAGAGTGTTTGATCAAACGTTTATGATGCTCTGTGTTTATACTACCACCCTATGGAGTCTGTCCACCAGGGAGGCCTTTGGATGGCAGAATAAACATGAGAGCCATCCCTTGGTGACTGTGCTTGCAGTGATTTCTGTGATTGTTCATCTTATTTCAATTCTGGCTGCTGTGATATACTTCCTGCCATTCCCCTGAAATTTACTAGCTTACAATTCAGTGGAGCTGACAAAGGGTGGGTACAGGAAAACCCATCTGAAGGGGGATAGGGAATCCCTTGGTTGGGACTCACTGTTCTCTATTGGTTTGCTCTCAGTCAGGGTATGGGGAACCCAGCCTGCACTGAGTTACTTAATGGAATTGGTTGGCCAGGCTCCTGTTCTCCTGATCAATTTAACTCCAAGTGATTCAATCTAGCACAGGATGAAATTGACCATGGTTATGGGAGAATGGTCAATTTTTCAAAGTGATTTAGCCTGATTGGGCATCTCCTGCCTGGCATCTGGGAAGCAATTATCCACAGAGACAAAATGGAAGTAGAATGACATCTCAAAGTTTCCATTTGTTTGTGCTGGCCTAGTTGATCAATGTCTGGGCAAGATGGTGGCATTAAACAGCTGTTAATTGCATACCATATTATTGGCTGCATCACAGGTCACCTCAGACGTTGCCCCATGGCAAAACCTGTGTTTGAGTGACCAAATGTAATGGGGACTCCTGTGCTGGCAGCTGGAATGGGTGGCCAGTGTTAGGCGTAGGAATACCCACGGAGTGAAAATCTAAGCCAGGGATGGGGAACCTTTTCCCTTCTGTGACCACTTTAAAATTTAGTACAAGTTCCACAGACGGGATAAGAGCTGGGGCCTGGAGTGCTTAGGGGTGTGGTGTGCTCAGAATAGGGGAAGGAAGGGCAGGGTCCTGATCATGGATTTGTACCATGGATGATCCATTCCCTAATCTCTGCTTCCATCTCATTTTTTCAGCACTTGGGAGTAGATAGGGGTTGGATCCACAAGCCAGATTGAGGAATTGGAAAGGGGAGAAATATAATCAGCCACGGGCTGGAGTCGGTCCTCAGGCCAGGATTCCCCACACATGGCTTACAGCCATATTCTACAGGAGAAAGTCAGAAACATGCCAGTCAAGGTACCTGTTGCTGTTGTCTGTCAGTTGTTTCATGATTTGTCAGTAGATTTCATCCCACAGCACCTCCTCCTTAATGGCTACTACAAATATCTGGTCAGTGATCTCCACGGAGGATCTCACCTGCTTTGAGGGATAGTCCCCCATGTACCTCATGATGGGTGAAGGAGCAGTTAAAGAAATGGCAATTGATATGGGTAGGATACATTATCAGAAGAGATGCAGTCTTTCCCAGAGACCCCCAAATGGACAGGCTCTCCCACAGAAACTCAGAATAAGTTTTCAACCCTAGAAATACATTCTCAAGCATCTACATGTCAGAGGTTACTTTTGTTTGCAACTTTGCAAGCTATACAAATGTGAAGTCAGGGAGGAGGAGACAGCTATGGACCCCAGGTAGATCCATTGCTGTAGTTCCCGGCACTCCTAAAGCAAGTAAATTCTCAGCTAATAAGATGCTCTTGGTCTGTGCAATAAATCCATATCTCATCTAAGAGTAAATTGCTAGCAACCATTGTGACAGCAGCTTCCTAGGCACCATCTACTAAAGTTAAAGACTGGTTGGATGTACCAGGTACAGCAGACCACAGAGGGGTGTTAAGCCATTTGGCAGTACAGTAGTTAGGAGTAAGCAGATTTTCTCTATGCTAGAAGAATGAGGCTGCATTCAGATGATCATGGTCATGGCAATATAAACAGGTATGGCCATCTGAATGGCTATGCCGATAGGGGTCTCAAGGAGGACTCCATCAATCCCATGGTTCACTACAGTTGGATTTAGGTTCCACTCCTGTTACGAAAGTGGGCATGGCTCTGCTGCTCCTGTTGCAGAGGGAGGTCCAAGGTGGTCAGAGGCAAGGTGCACGGGATTATCATCCCGTTTACCTGCTTCTGGCTCGGGGCTCTTTATAAGCAGCTTGTGGGCACCTTTGCCTGAAACGCGGCAGCTAAGAGCTGGTGCAGATCTCTCGAGTCCTTTCTGGGGGTGGAGGGGGGAAGAGAGCCAGTCCTGGTCTCCAAGCCCAGCCAGGAGAGGAGACCCTCATGCAGCACAGGCACTGCTCAATCTGCTCTCAAAACTCTACGAGTGGGGGAGGGAGAGTGCATCTTGAGGGGCTCCTGCCTTGCCAAGGGCAGCTCAGAAAGTGGAGAAGAGGCAGAGCCTGTGCAGTAGACGACTGCCTTGATGCAGTCCACTCACTTTAAAAAGCAGATAAATGGATGAGAAAAAAAACCTTGAATAAATCTAAAGGAAAAGAAAAAGAAAATCAGGGAACAGAGTCCCTGCATCTCTGGTCTGCTTCTTGCCCAGGTGCCTTTCCTGGCTGCTGTGTGGGAAGCTGTGAACCCCTCTCCTCACAGTGTCCTTGCTGCCTGTCACTTCCTGTCATGGGTTCCTGAAGCAGCTGGGTAGAGAGGATGTCAGCTTTACCTGCAAATCTTTATGGTCGATGGGCTTAATATCGGTTTATAGGGATGGGCGAACGCGGTTTGTAAGTTTGGAGTTCAGACCGAACTTGGTCTGTTCGGTTGACCGAATCGAACTTCCAAACCGAACTCAAATTTCAAACTGAACCGAACCGAATTTCCGAACTCTGTTCTGTTTGCCCATCCCTAGTGGCAACACACACCAAAAAACCTGGTTTTGAATGGCTGAACTTGGTTCGGAAGTTCGGAATTCGACCGAACTCGGTCTGTTCAGTTGGCCAAACCAAACTTCCGAACCGAATTTCCGAACTCGAATTTCAAACTGAACCGAAACGAATTTCCAAACTCCGTTCTGTTCGCCCATCCCTATCGGGTTAGGCATTCACACTATCATTTTATGCCGACATTATTTGAAACAGATATAGATAAGACCTTTAAATCCAGGTTGAACTATATGGGTATTTAACCAGGATTCAACCCTGAGTAGAACTATTTATACCAGTATGGCTGTTCAGACGATCACCGGATTTATAGGGAATAATACCGGTATTATGCTTGTCTGGAAACAGCCACAGTGGCACTCTGAGGAAGGATGAGTAATTTCAGATGTGACGGGCCTTTAGGCCTGCCACACTGAACCCTGGATTGGGATCCATCTCAGATCCCCGTCCATGATCAGACCGGCCGTCCTTTAGACATGCCGACCTGAGGCCGCTCAGCCCCGCCACCCCCTATGCATCCACAGCCACTTGCCCTCGGGGAGACGGGTGGGCTCAGTGGTCAATCAGGCTGCTGCACTCGATCCCATCCCATGATTGGGACCCAATTCTGGGATGGGGCTGGCAAGCAGATGTTCATTGTGGCCATTGCCAGCCCCTTCCCAGATCGTGGCCGACCTAACCATGATTCTGGAGATGAGGCTGGTCTCACCTCCAGAACCATGGTCAATTTGATCCCGGCCGGGTGTTCACTGTGGTGAACATCTGGCCGGGAGCAAATAGACGTTCATGAGATCGCCACCACCACACGAGATCCACTGTGATTCAGTGTGGTGAACAGCGATCTCGTAACGTCTGAAAATACCCAATGTTACATTTTTCTTTTCACTTCCTTGACAGCAAGTCGGGCCAAACCCAGATGAGGGAGAAGATGAAAGGATATCAATGAAGGCCTGGCAAGCACAATCACAGAGGTCGGGGTCTGCACACACCTTCTTCAGTAAGGGTTGTTTCAGGGGCTCCCTAGAGTGGGCCCACAGTGGGCTCCGCCCACGGGATTTGTGTAGGACAACTTTGCTGATGGAGTCCTTGTCTGGAACTCTGTGGAAACAGAAAGGCATGGCACATTAGGACACATTTAGACCAGTGTTAACATCAGGTAGGAAGTCAATCAGGGGCAGCAAGTGAAGGAGGCTAGGAGAGGTTACTAGACAGCCTGCCACAAGAGTGGACTAATCATGCAACTGCACATTCAAACAAGCATTATAACTGATTTTAGACTGTCCAGATGTCATTAAGGTCTTTGTTTGTGTAAGAAAAAGAGTTAAAATAAAGGAAAGTAAAATGAAAAAACACACCCTTGTTGCTCACAAAATTCAATTGCAGAAACATTTCCAGACATTAGGATTACCTTCTTATGCACGCATGCACACGCATGGACACAGAGGGAGGACACAGAGTTAGGACTGCTGTAAAAGCCAACTTTTTGAATTTCAGTCATCCCAAATGATCAGCCCCTAGCTGCCCATTTGTCTGTCCTGCTATGCTGGGAAAATGCTACTTCTCCATTCCAGGCAAAGCTGCTTATGTGTGAGAAGCAGGGCTTAATTTGCTTGCCCTGGCCTCTCTACTCAAGACAGGGCAGCATTTCTTTAGGGTCCTCACAGAAGATTCCTGTCAGGAGAGAGACATTGCCAGTTTCCCCTGAGGGGACTGTATGAAGGAGGTTTTCTAGGCACGCAAATCCATGCTGAGAAACCCTGACAGTTCTCTTGTCCTGCTCCCCCAACTGTCCTTTGTAGGTTATGGCCAGTCATGGACAGTACTGAACATGTGTAAGCACATGGGGAAGGGGCAGGGTGGGACTATCTTAGCCTCCCCAAGCACAGGACTCGTCGCCTATGAAGCTATCAGTGCAAAGACCAATGTCACTGGGGCAGTGAGACCCTTCAAATGCATTGAGACTGCAGGCTTCAGGGGATGCCAACAGAATGAAGGCACAAAGGAGGACACTTGAGGATTTGTGAGGCTTCAAGTTCTCCTTCTGCTGGAAGGATGTAGGATAATTGGTTACCTACCTTCGGTGAATTCCTTTCTCTCATACACTCTGCATACTCCTCCTGTTGGGTAGTTCTACTATTGACCAGCAGGAGGCAGACGATTAATTTTTCTTGCTCTGCGCCTGCGTCACTGGAACTACCCAGCTGCTCTCCAGTCCGTTCCAAAGCCGAGAAGACTATGTTTCCCTCTTGATACTAAAGGCAATAATTGTTAAACCAACTCCCTCTAAGGGTAACTGTCAACCTCAACCTGAAAAAATTGTTCCAACTATAAACGTTAACCTACGGTACTGATCCCCATAACCTTCCTGCCAATTGAATAGCTGTCTGTCCGGGAGGGTCGGAGGAGTATGCAGAGTGTATGAGAGAAAGAAATTCACCGAAGGTAGGTAACCAATTCTCCTTTCTCCTCATACCTCTGCATCCTCCTCCTGTTGGGATGTCCCAAGCCCTCTGAAAAGAACTCAAGGGTGGGAGCCAGAAGCACCGGAAGGTTCCAGTACCGCTTGCAACACCCTCCTGCCAAAGGCAGCCTCTGCTGATTGCCAGATATTGACCTTATAATGTCTAACGAAGGTGTGGATAGATGCCCATGTAGCAGCCCTGCATATCTCCTCATATGAGGCTCTAGCTTTAAAAGCATACGAAGTGGCTGCTGAGCGCACCGAGTGGGCCCAAATCTGAAGAGGAGGAATTCTACCCTTTGCCTTGTACGCCTCCACAATACCCTGCTTTACCCATTTGGAAATCAGGGTTTTGGAGGCCTTGGACCCCTGCCCTCCCGGCCTGATGTTCACCAAGAGAGCAGTAGATTTCCTGAAAACCTTGGTCCTGGCAAGATAGATCTTTAGTGCTCGTCTCACGTCTAAGGTGTGCCAGATCTTTTCCCTGGAGTGAACTGGATTCGGGCAAAAAGACAGTAATATTACCCCCTGGGATCTATGAAAAAGCGAGTTAATTTTTGGCAAAAAGGCCTCATCCAATCTTAAGGTGACTGAGTCTTTCCTGAATATGCAAAAATTGTCCTCCATTGAAAGAGCTCCAAGTTCGGAGACTCTCCTAGCTGAAGTTACTGCTATGAGGAAGTTAACTTTTAAGGTAAGGAAATATAAAGATACATGCTTAAGAGGCTCAAATGGGGGCCTGGTCAGGGCCTCCAGTACTAAATTCAAATCCCAGGAGGGTACTCTATGTACCACCAGGGGAGAAATCATCCTTAAGAATCTCTTAAGAATCTCCTCACGTTTTTGTGGGAGGAGACCACCCTATTAGAAACTGCCCTGAGGACGGAATCTATAGCTGCAGCTTGTCTGGCTAATGTGTTTGCTCTCAGGCCCTTATCTAGGCCCTGTTGGAGAAAATCTAATACTTGGGCAACCTGGGCCTGCACCGGGTCCTGATCTTGAGATAGACACCACCTTGCGAATGTTTTCCATGTGGCACTATAGCTCCTTCGGGTGGCAGCTTGTCTAGAGAGCTGAATCGTGGATGATACCGCTTCGGAATACCCCATTGCCCTTAACGCCGAGCGTTCAAGTGCCAAGCTGTTAATTTTAAGGTTTGAATCTCTGGGGAGTAAACTGGGCCCTGGGAGATTAATGTTGGCAGGAGGGGTAAACGGCGGTATTGATTGTGGCTGAGGTTTACCAGTTCTGAAAACCATGGCCTTCTGGGCCACCAAGGGGCTATCAGAATTAGAGACGCTTGTTCCCTGACTGCTTTGGCCAATGTCCTCTGTATTAGAGGGCGAGGAGAGAAGGCGTAAAGAAGGCCCCTGGGCCATGGGCAATTTAGAGCGTCGATACCCTCTGCCTCTGCGCAGGGAACTCGGGAGATGAAACGAGGTACTTGGTTGTTCTCCTTGGTTGTGAATAAGTCCAACACTGAGATCCCGAACCACCCCACTATCTGTTGAAACACAGCCGTGTCCAACTTCCACTCGTGTGGGTTCAATGTCTGGCGGCTCAGCCAGTCGGCCTGTATATTGTCCTGGCCCTTGATGTGCAGGGCCTTTATGGAGAGGAGGTGTTTCTGAGCCCATGAAAAGAGTCTTACCGCTTCCTGGTGTAGCTGTGATGACCTCGAGCCCCCCCCTTGATGATTGAGGTAGGCCTTCGCCATCACATTGTCCATATATACAAGGACATGTTTGTATGGAAAAGTCGGGGTCAGGTGCCGTAGGGACAAACGGATGGCCTTCAGCTCGAGCACATTGATCCTCTTGCCTGCATCCCTTGGGGTCCAGATGCCCTGGGCTGAGTGTGGACCTGCATGTCCTCCCCATCCCCGTAGACAGGCGTCTGTCGTGAGTATCGTTCTCGTTGGTTCTGTGAGTGGAACGCCTTGCTGTAGAGTGTCTGCGCCTAACCACCAGCACATTGAGGACCTTAGGCTTCGAGGGATGGGTACCCACGGGTTTAGACCCAATGTGAGTTCTCTCTGAAAAGGCCGCAGCTGCCTTTGTAAGGGGCTAAGGTGAAAGCGACCCCATGTCACCTGCCCTATGCAGGATATCATGAGTCCTAGTAGGCTGGCGAGCTGTTTTAGCCTCATGCGGTTCCGGAGTCTTAATATCTGGACCAGCTTCCTGATTTTTTCCCGTCATGCTAGGGGGACGTATGCGCGGTCTGAGTCTGTGTCCACCAAAATCCCCAGGTGTTCCAAGCTGTGACATGGCAATAGGTGACTCTTCTCCCTGTTGATGACGAACCCATGGCTCTCTAGGTACTGGATTGTCCTGTTCAGGTGGTTCTGTACCCTGTCCGAGGAGCTGGCTCTGATAAGCAGGTCGTCCAGGTATGCGTATAAGTGTATCCCCTCTGCTCGGAGATTGGCAATGAGGGGGATTAAGATTTTCGTGAATACCCTGGGTGCCGACGATAGTCCGAAGGGAAGAGCTCTGAATTGCCAATGTTCTCCGTCGTAGGCAAATCGCAGCCACCTCTTGTGTTGGCTCCAGATTGGCACGTGGAGATAGGCTTCTCTGAGATCTAGCGAGGTCATCCAATCGTGCTTCTGTAGACTTTGGCAAATTGAAGCTGCTGTCTCCATCTTGAAGTGGCGCTTCTTTACGAATCTGTTGAGGGCTTTGAGATCTAGGACCGCCCTCCATTTCCCCTGCTTCTTGGCTACCAAAAACAGGATGGAATAGATCCCCTTGAAGCACTCCTCTAGGGGAACTCTCTCTACTGCCCCTATGTCTGACAGTCTCTGAATTTCTGCTGCCATTGCTCTGTGTTTTACTGAGTCTTTTGGTACCGGCGAGGCCACAAATCTTTGTCTGGGAGTGTGTGTGAGCTCTATCCTGTATCCCTCTGATACACAGGCGAGAACCCAGGAGTCTGTCACAGAGGCGCGCCAAGCCTCCTGGTATAGTTGGAGCCTGCGCCCTATTTTTATGTCGGCATAGTCAGGCCTCCTGTTTGCTCTGAGCGCCAGACGGTCCCCTGGATCTCCGTCTATCGTATCTCCCAGTTCTGAATCCTCTCCCTCGAAAGGAGAAGTTACTAGGTTGGAATCTGGGCCCTTGGGAGTGCATCTGTCTGGAGGTACCCCCAAACCCCCTAAATCGAAAGGGATAGCCCCCCAAAAAGCCTCTTTTAGGAGTGATTGTTGAAGCGTCTTTGGTTGGTCCTTCAGGTTGGCCTCCTCTAGTACCTTATCTAAACACACCCCAAACAACTTGATGCCCTTGTAGGGCGCAGAGGTTAAGAGGTTTTTTGCGGTGGAATCTCCCTGCCACGATCACAACCAGACTCTGCGTCTGGCTGCAATCCCATTGGCCATGGCTCTCGCTGACCAGACTAGGGAGTTAGTGGTGGCGTCCACCAGGAAGGAAGAGGCCAAGCATATTAGGGAAGAGAGCTTCTGAGATCTTCTCTCTGACAACTCCGGGTCCTGTAGCTCCTGCATCCAGGACATCAGCGCCCTGGACACACAGGAGGTCACAATGCTGATTTTAAGGGATGTAGCATTCCCATCCACTGCCCTCTTAAGAGCCGAGTCTACCCTCTGATCAGTGGGATCCCTAGGGTGGCAGTCCCCCTCAATTGGGAATACAGTCTGGCGTGCCAGAGAGGCAGCTGCCGCGTCGATCTTTGGGCTCTGAAAGAGAGGCTCTTTCTTTCTCAAAAATGCATAGAGGGAGTCCTGAACCTTGCTCATCTTAAAGGTCTTATCAGGAAACTTCCATTCTTCTATGACTAATCTCTCAAAGGCTCTATCCAGGGGGAGCTCCTGGTCCCTGCCATGTAAGGAGGGGATAAGCTCTCTAGTATCCTCCTCCTGAGAGTCAGATGAGGCTTCCTTGGCCGGTTTCTCCTTGAGTTGGAGAGTCTTTATAACCTGTCTCATCAACTCTTCCCTGCCCTGGCTAGGGAATTGTCTATCCCTATCTCTGGGGTCCGAGGAAGCCTCCACGTATTCCCCCTCCTCTAATTCAGAACTCGATCCCGAGCTCCTGGAGTCAGAGTCTGACTCAACCATTTTATCAGCCCCATATGCCTGGCTGGATAAATCTGCTTGCTCCTCCTCCTCAGAGCCCTGAGGAGAGAGCAGAATCCGGGCCTTAGCGCCCCCCAATGGATGTTTTCCTTTCCTCCCCACTCTGCTTTTTCCCGCCTTGCGGTGCTTGGCTGGGGCCTTTCCTGAGGCGGAGGGAGGGGCCCTCTTCCTCTTTTCCGCTTTTGGGCGGGAGAGCTCCCTAAGGGAGACTAAAATTTCGCCCATGGTTTGGGCTATAGAAGTCAGAGAGGGGGCCTGAATGTCTGAGGCACCTGCCTCTTCCCTAGCCGGCCCCGTCCCGCCCGCGGGGGAGGGGGTGGCTATCGGTTCCTTATCAGCCGTGCCCATCATGCCGCAGGCCGTATAATTTTTACAGGGTGGATCGAGCAGTGCTGATCCTCACCCGGGGCAGGGGGATCACCGTGGAAGGGCCCCTCGCTAAGCGGGAGCTATGCGGCATCCCCTGCTCCCCAGCGCAGTGTGAGGGAGCCGGCTGGTTTATTTTTAAAAAAATTTAAAAAATTTTTCAAACTGCCTAGAGGCGAAACCCGAGACCGCGTCCGGGATCGCTGCCCCTTAAAGCCCCGCAAAGAACCTGACAACTCTCTTTCTCTCTTATTTCTTCACAGTCTGAGTACACGAAGATGCGTCCTACTGGTCTTGAGGCAGACGATGGACTGGAGAGCGGCTGGGTAGTTCCAGTGACGCAGGCGCAGAGCAAGAAAAATTAATCGTCTGCCTCCTGCTGGTCAATGGTAGAGATACCCAACAGGAGGAGGATGCAGAGGTATGAGGAGAAAGTGTAGCAGCTCTACAATGCACTTAGGAGAAATCTAGGAAGGGGCTGTTGTAGAAACGATGCTTTCTGAAAGGAAGAATAGTGGCAGATTAATGCAGGGTCCACAGGGTCTATGAGCAGAGGACACAACCAAATAGGGGACCCCAGTAAAACCTACTGCATGACACCCACAGCGCACGCACCCAGGCACACACACACCACTGTCCTCAATGACAGAGCATGCCCCAGCAAATGCAGGATTCCCCCACCAGAAGCACTTGTGCACAGCTGCTCTGTACTACCTGCATTTTCAAGGCCTGAGCTCCGGCCACATTACAGGCAGAGGTCTGGTTCTGTGGCAGGCAGGGGGTGTTTGGGGTAGGGTGGCTATGGTTTGTGTGTTTAAGGGGAGGGGTTCTGTGTGCAGGGTGCCTCAGTGACCTTTTTTACAAGGTCTCCAAGAGTTCTTAATAGGCCTCTGAAAGACTGAGGACTAACCTGCCTTCTGCTGTTCTGCAGACAGGAGTTCATGGGACAGAATCTGCCTTTGTGGGAGTCACTCTAGAGCAGAAGTGGGGGAGGAGGCCCATGGGCCAAATACAGCCTGCAACCTCTTCTTCTATGGCCCCTTTCCAATTCACTGATCTGCTCCATGGATCCATCCCCTACCTTCAAGTACAACTCCTTATCCGCCTACTTCCCTGAGAGCCCCCTATCTTTGTTCCTTTCCTCAAGTATAGTCCCTTCCCTCATCCCAAGTGACACCCATCCAGCCTGTAAGCATTTACTAATTTCAGAAGTGGCCCACGGAAGGATACAGGCAATGAGGAAAACACAGTGAATCCGGGTTTCTGGATAAAGGTTCCCCCACCCTTGCTCTAGAGTCAGCTCTGTTACACAGAAAGAAGAGAAAAATGCAATGACCAAGGTCACTTTCAGACATGCCTCCCCCCCGCCCGCATGCATATTTGGGCTGCGGGGGGAATGCACAGCACGAATATACACGGGGATCAGTCGGTCTGAAAGCCACCCCACTGCGCGGCTTTGCCAGCAGAGACACACAGGGATGCAGAGCAGGAAATTGAGCTCTGCATCCCTGTGTGACTCTGCCGGCAAAGCCACGTGCCGGGTGTGTGCGCTTTCAGACCAGCCGATTCCTGCGCATATTTGGGCTGTGCATTCCCCCCCGCAGCCCAAATATGCATAGGGGGGCATGTCTGAAAGTGGCCTCAGAGTGGGTTCTAAGTAGAGTTAGGGGATCATTTCCTGGAGCCTGTTACACCTTTCAGGGGGCAGCCCCCTGGCAGACATCACGAGTCGCACCTGAAGTGCTCATAGGAGAACTCTTCCAGAGTGTAGGGCTTCACTTTCACTTCCTCTTCCTCAGGCTCCTCTGCACGGGAATTCAGCGACGCCATCCTTCGCTGATCTGGCGACATCATCAGCAAGCTCTACAAAGTCATGGCCACGCAAGGATTTTAGACTCCAAAAGACTCTTACTTATTTTATTAGAGCTTCATTTCCACAGACCCATGTTCCTTGTATCTTCCCCATTGGTAGCAATGAGGAAAACACAGTGAACCTGGGTCCTTGCTCATTTCGAAGCTTAAGTTTTTGGGGAAGTCAGGTGTGTCCTGATGCAACCTTCACTTTCATTCAATTGTTACTATTGTGTAACACTGCTGCTACATTGATTGCAGCGAGATCTCACAGCCTTGTCAGAGAGCACATTCCCACATCCAGGAGAGAAGCGCTTTTTTCTTTCCCCCGCATATTATAACGATGTGGGAAAGACTCTATGCACTTATTTAGCAGTCCTTCCGTTTGTTTTTCCAGTGCACTTGGGGGCAGCCAAAACCTACCTTTACAATTGCGCATTTGAAATGACCCACATAAATCCTGTGGTAAGAATGTCACTCCAGCGCATATTTTGGGTTCAGTGGCTGGCTGCAAGGCTCCTGCCACTTGGAGAGGCGGTGGGGAGAGCAGACAGAGCAAAGCCAGCATGAAACTGACATGATACTGACTAGGGCTTCCTTTTGCAGCTGCTTCTCTATTTAATCCAAAGTCGACATGAAACTGACTAGAACTTCCTCTTGCAGCGGCTTCTCTCTATTTAATCGGGGGGGGAGGGTAGCCCTGGACATTGCAGATGTGGGGGACTGGACTGTCAAAGTTGCTAGTTTTGGGTGTGAGAGGGGAGGGGGGAATTAATTAGCAGGCAATCAGCTGTTTGCAATTCAGCTGGACCTGTCCCTTCTCCACCCCGGAGGGGTGCTCCCCTGGGGTGGGATTTGTGGGTAACCAGAATTGTGTGAATGTCAAAGGCGCATTCTGTAAAATTGTGTAAAAAAAAAAAATGGTGCAAATAGTGCATGAGTTTATTTAAGCACATTTTGAAATTGACTGAATTTAGAAAAACCAGCATTTTTGTGTATGTGTGAATGTGCTCAGAGTCACCTCTGGTGGGTTTTACAAGGCTGTGAGATCTTGCTGCATAAAAGGGGAATAGTACGTTCACACATTACAAAAATCCAGCATTTATAACACCCGGTAGGCCGGTATTATCGTGAGCATGTATAAGAGCCTATTTTTGTCATGTGTAAAAGCAGCCAAAGAGTAGGACTAAGAGCGCATTCCCATGTACAGAAAAATGCTGGTATTTCTAAATGCAGGCAATTAAAAAATGTGCTTGCATTTATTCACATCAGCATTTTATTTGCTCATTCAAGCAATTTTAAAGAATGTGCCTTTCACGTTCCCACAAGCCCCTCAGGTGGGGGGAGGGTGGAGATGAGGAAGAGCGGCTGTCACAGCACTTTGCTTCCTGGACTCTCGGCTCCCGGAGAGGGGAGAGGAGCAGAGCCGACAGCCGGGCAAGTGAGGCGCTGTGTAACTGCTACACAGCGGCTTGCTTGCCCGGTTCTTGGCTCAGCTCCTCTCCCTTCTCCGGGACCTGAGAGCCGGGCAAGCGAGGTGCTGTGTAACGGGCATGCGGACACCGACATTCTGACAGGAGGATTTATGTGGGTCATTTCAAACCCGCACTTGTAAAGGTAGGTTTTGGCCGCTTGTCAATGCAACCGCAAAAACAAATGCAAGGATGGTTAAAGAAGCGCATACAGTCTTTCACACTTTAAGGAAATATGAGGGGAAAAGAAAAAAGTGCTGGTTTGCTGTATGTGGGAATGTGCTCTGAGTTGTCAGTTTTTATAATGGAGAGAAGTAAATAGTGGAGTGCCCCAAGGAACTGTCCTGGGACCAATGTTGTTTAATATATTCATTAATGATCTGGAGAAGGGAGTAAAAAGTGAGGTGATTGAATCTGAAATGACACAAATTTATTGAAGGTAGTTAAAACCCAAGTGGACTGCGAGGAATTGCAGGAAGATCTTTTGAGATTGGGTGATTGGGCATCTAAATGGCAGATTAAATTTAATGTTGACAAGTGCAAAGTGATGCACATAGAGAAAAATAATCCAAACTATATGTACATAATGCTGGGTTCTAAATTAGAGGTTTCCACTCAGGAAAAGGATCTTGGGCCCTTTTCACACAGGTGCCTCTGCAGTGGATGTGTGGTGGTGGGGTGTCCGTGGGAACAGCACCCACGGTGTGTGTGTGTTCCCGCGCTCCACCCATCTTCACCCACCGCCACCCATCATCCATGCACGGAGCAACAGGCGCCAGTGCTGGTTGCTCTACGTGTGGAGAGGAGTGTGTGCCTGCCTGTGGGAATGGCCGCACACCCACCTCCACCCACCGCGACCAGTGTGAAAAGGGCCTTGGAGTCACTGTGGATAATACATTGAAATCCTCAGCTCAATGTGCAGCAGTGGCCAAAAAACCAAACAGGATGTTAGGAATTATTTGGAAAGGGACAGAGAATAAAACTGAAAATATCATAATGCCTCTATATACATCTATGGTGCAACCACACCTTGAATATTGTGTGCAGTTCTGGTCGCCCCATCTTTAAAAAGATATTAGAACTAGAAAAGGTACTAAGAAGGGCAACAAAAATGATAAGGGATATGGAATTGCTCCCCTATGAAGAGAGGTTAGATAGGCTTGGGCTCTTCCGCTTGAAGAAGAGATGACAGAGGGGATAGGATAGACGTTTATAAAATCATGAGCGGTGTGGAATGAGTAAATATGGAATGGTTATTTACCCTCTCAAATAGTACTAGAACTGGGCCACACTCCATGAAACTAACTGGTGGTAGATTTAAAACAAATAAAATAAAGTATTTTTTCACTCAACACACAATTAACATGTGGAATTTGTTGCCAGATGATGTGCTCAAGACCAGTAGCACAACTGGGTTTAAAAAAGGATTGGATAAGTTCTTGTCGAGTAGGTCCATTAGCAGTTATTAGCCAAGTAGGTTTAGGGGATGTAACTTCTTACTGTTGGGAGCTGGGAGTGGACAACAGGGAATGGATTTCCCATTGTGACCTGATTGGGTACTTCTCCCGAGTGAGGTATTGAACACCAAGGCAAAAATATTTTGTGGTGCTCTAATGTTGTCATCAAAAGGGAATCCTACAGGCTTGGGGAAACAGTTAAGTCCAAGAAACAGGGTTTATCAGCATCAGTTTTTATTGAGCACGGCAGGACACTCATTACAAACCCACCATCTTGTCTGCTTGCCCTGTTTCTGAGCCTTTGGAGTTAAGTGCAAAATGTAAAGACTAAAACAGGGGATAGACGGGATGAGAAACAGATTTGTGCAAAACTTGTGCTGGGTCCCACATTGCTTTAAAACCACATTCAGAGCTGGGGAGCTGCTCATGTCAATACATTTAGCTTTTCATAGGCTTTTATTGCCACTAGACAACCTGCAGCAAGAGTAGGCCAACCATGTAAATGCACATTCAAATAAGCATTTAAACTGCATTTTAGACTGCTCGGATGTCATCAAGGGCTTTGCTTGTGTAAAAGAGAGCTAAAAATCAAGAAAAGTAAAATGCAAACACACAACAGTGTTTGACACAAAATTCAACTGCACAAATTTCAGTTATTAGAATTACCTTCCTATACATTAACACACACGCTGGGGGAGAGCACAGAGTTAGGACTGCTGTAAAATCCAGCATTCCAATTTTCATTTTTGTAGTGGAAAAGAAATCTCATCCTTGCTGTCGCTGTATGGCAGCGTTCAGATTAAATGAACCCAGAACAGTTTGCAGAGGTACCCTTACATAGGTTAAGTTACTCCCAGGGAAGACTTGCTGGTCCCAAATAGGAGACAAAAGACCAAAGAGGGTATATTTTAAGGGACCAATTTCTGCTGGAGAGAGTGTTCAAGCTTTTAAGTTTCACAGAGTCCCTGATTAGGCCTTTTTTGCATTTAATTCTAACTTTATGACTCCAGTATACGGTTATCAACCTCATCTACTTTGTCCTCTTTTGGAAGGCTACTCATATACTTATGGCTACTCATATTCAGGACTGTCCTCTCATGCCTTGGGAACATGGAGCTCTAGGAGAACCATTCTCATCATGCTCCTTACCAGAATTTGTCTAGATGGCTTGGTGACTGAAGGGATGATATAGATTGCCTCTAGGGAGACAGCCCCAGTTTTGGCAGTGCGCTCATTCTGTGCATGGATCCAGTCACCATGTCCTTCATGCCCTTTGTCCTGACTCAGAATCAGCAAATCTCCCTTCTTGAAGGCTAGAATGGCAGGGTCATCTGGGAAAAAAAAGTGAAGAACTACAATATACGATTCAGTCTCTACAATTTCAGAAGAAAGGTTAGGGGATTTCAGTCCAAAAGACTCAAGTGGAATGAGCTTGTTCAGTCTAGGCTGAGTTCCAAACAAAGCTCTCTTGCAAAGAACATCACCAGGCCAGTTAAGATTCAACTCCCTTTTCCATGCAGGCTGTGTTTCTGGGGTACACTGAATCTAGGAGGGTGCATACCCGCAGGGCCAGATTTAGGAATTTTGCACCCCTAGGCCCTTCTCAGGCTGCTGGCCCCAAGGCAAGCCCTGCCACAAGCCCCATCCACAAGCCAAGCCCCACCCCCCATGCTTGCATGTTCATGGGTGGGGGAGCCCCATGTGAATGAGCACTGCACACGCACACGTAGTGAATGGGGGTGCATGTGTGTGCCCGCCTAATGGATCCCCACTCATCCTCATGCACGGAGCAGCCAGGGAAAATGGCAGTTGCTCTGTGGATGTGGATGGGTGTGGGGGTGAGTGGGGATGCGTGTGGGGCCGTGTGCACGCCCCTCCCACGCACCGGCACGTCCATGGACCCCCACCCAGCGGAACCATGTAAAAAGGGCCTGTGTGGAGCAACTCAAAGAAGAACAGAATGTTGCTGCCTTGTAAACATGGTTCTTCGAGATGGCGAGAGCCAGTGCCATCAAATAAATTTATCTGTATCTCTTTGAGATGGCTCCGAACATTCTCACAACAACCACCCTTCCAGCCGTATATGATAAATTTCTCTTTGTATTCACATTGTATTATATTGGCTATGGCGAAAGCAGAAGCCACAATAAACTACTACTACACCCTTCCAGTCCCACATGGAATTTTTTTCTTATATTCCTAGAAAGGGTTGGAAGGAACTGACATTCTGAGAGGGGAAGAGTGCTTTTTATACTAGAGGAGCTTGAGATCATCACGTGGTTTATCTGAATAGGGTGAGTATGCACAACCCAGTTGTGAGAATGTTAGGCACCATCTTGAAGAACCTTCTTTACAAGACAACAACCTTCTCATTACTCATTACTAAACAAACAGCTTTATCTTCCAGCTCAGTAGCACTACTAACAGGCAGCGAGATGGCAGAGGCAGGTGAGGGATGGGGACCCAGGCAGCAGGGTTTGGCTGTGGGTAGCAGCCTCTGGCCATTCAGGGAGGGGGGGGGAAACCCAGAGCAGGTGGTACTGGTAATTGCTGCCCTCCCAGAAAATGCCACCCAAGGCCCAGGCCTAAGGGGCCTGCATACCCAATTGTAGCACAAGGGGAAGGGGAGAAGGATGGTTGATTGGTACAGGAAGACAGGTCAGTATAGCTTTATATGGTGGCCGTGATCCACAAGTCACTTACTCTGGAATAGCTCCATTGAAGTCCTGAAGTCTCCTGTTGAAGCCCTGTGGGCTTCAAAGGAGCTACTCTGGTGTAAGTGATTCATGGGTTGTGGACTGTGTTGCTAGGTTGGCTGTTTGTTGCTCTCTCTTGCTGGGCTAAAGCATCTGACAAGCCAAAATTTTCTGCTTCTGTTTTAGCTTTTTTGACTGCTTATTGGAGATCTTTCCCTGCCCAGTGGGAACAATGCTCTCTTGAGCTACCTTGATGCTTGCTCTCCTGAACTGCCACAGCATACTGCGACCTCTTCTTCAATCCTTCCAGAAACATGACCACCAGCTCAGCAATGACAACACTATGGACAGATGACAGGACAAACTCCTCTGCCCGCAATGTGATGAGAGTGCAGCTTTGCCCAAAGGACTTGACCGCCCTGTGGACCACAGATTCAGTTGTTACTGTACCATCTGAAAACCTGTAACCTAGTTACATGCCAACAAAGACATGAAACCTGTATCTCTATACAAGCAAATACTTTAAATCAGGAGTTGGAACTTCCACAGGACCTACGGACACCAATAAGAAATAGATTTCCTACTACGCCTTCTCAGCCCATTTGGCCTTGAAGGAATGCCATGTCTGTTAATTCAGCTTACTCGTATTTCCCCACAAACGTACCTCATCCCTGACCTTGAGGAGCTACCTCTTACTGGGGTGATCAGTGGGCGCAGACACATGAGCTGCAAAGGGCCCGATCCCCATGTGACCCCGTGGCAGTCAATCGCTGCTGCCACTCTTGGGGCCATCATGGGGAGCAGGGCAGATGAGTAGCCTCCCTAAGCCCTCACAAGGAATCTGGGCAGCTGGGCCACTCTCAGAGCTCCTGCCATGGCCGAGGTGGGCCACAGTACTGGCCACATGAGCAAGCGTCTGGCCCTGCCCCATCTCCCTCTCCCAGCCCAGCTGAGATCCCACCCCTGGCCATGACGTATCTGCACATGATGCACAACAGTGGCTGCTGCTCAAAGCCCTGCAGCGGCTCTCCCCGCATGGCGAGGTAAGCATGGCCTGGGCACACAAGTAGTCCTGACTTGGGCGGTGTTACTCCATGTTGGGTAAGGCTGCTCCATGATGCATCCTTGGAATTTTTCCAAGGATGTGTCATGTAGTAGCCAGCTGTTCACCCTACTCTGGGGCAGTGGGAACATCTGGCGGGTGCCAGCCACACAGTGCACTGCATCACATGATGCCACTGCCCAGAGTGGGGTAGGGCTGCCCAAGGTGTGGTAGCCTCCCCTCTCTGTCTCATGTGGCTTCACCCAGTATTTATTTATTTAAATTTCTTAGCCGCTCCATCCTGCTATAGCAGCTCAGAGCAGCTTACAACATATTAAAACCATATAGAGACTGTTTATATAAACAAATAATCAATAAAACAAAAATACAAATCAGTATAAAATCAACAGTAAAAAAACACCCAAAGGTGGAGCTAAAAACATCCCTCCATCCCAACCCCCCACCTGTCTCCCTTGCCAAAAGTCTAGCAGAACAGCTAGGTCTTGCACTGTCTTCAGAAAGAGGGAAGGTATGCGGCCAGGTGAACCTCCATCAGGAGGGAGTTCCACAGCGTCAGGGTGGCCTCCGAGAATGCCCTCCCCATCGTCGCCACCCAAGATACTTGGGGGACCTTGAGGAGGACGTTTCCAGCTGACCGCGGGGCTGGTTCAGGACCTGGGGGGTGAGGCGGTGCTGCAGATCGGTGGGCCCAGGCCATATGGGGCTTTATAGGTAAAAACCAACACCTTGAATCGGGTCCGGAAGACTATCAGCAGCCAGTGCAAAGAACAGAACACTGGTGTAACATGCTTGCGGCGACCTGTCCCTGTAAGGAGATGGGCCACCGCATTCTGCATCAGCTGCAATCTCTGGACCATCACCAAGGGTAGCCCCACAGAGACCACGTCGCAATAGTCTAGTCTTGAGGTGATAAAGGCATGGATGATGGTGGCTATTAGCGGTTGGAGTCTGAGCCATATGGCCTAAGTCATCACACCAGATGTAATTGGTAAAATGTGCCCCTCGCCACAGCCACCACCTGGGCATCCAGGTGGAGCTGCGAGTCAAGGAGCACCACCAGACTGCAAACCTGAAGGACTAATGGAGGGCGGACCTCTTCAATGATAGGTGCCACCACTCCCTCTGCCTTTCCCACCAGCATCACCTCCGTCTTGTTGGGATTAAGCTTCAGAGGGCTAGCCCTCATGCAGTCCCCCACAGTCACCAAACACTGGGTAAGCACTGAGACTGCTGGGCCTGGGTCATCTGAAAAGGAGAGGTAAAGTTGGGTGTCATCAGCATACTGACACAGCACACCAAACCCTCCGACGACCTTGCCCAAAGGCTGCATGTACACGTTGAACAGGAGAGGGAACAAAATAGAACCTTGTGGGACTCCACACATGAGGTCCCAGGGAGATGATGAACAATCACCCAGCACCACACGCTGAGTTCTCCCAGCCAGGAAGGAACAGAACCATTCAAGAACAATCCCGCCCATCCTGGATCAGTCACGCAAGCGAGTCACCCACAATTTGTGGTCAACTGTATCAAATGCAGCTGAGAGATTTAACAGGATCAACAAGGTTGACTGTCCCTGGTCCAACTCATGGCAAAGGTCGTCGACCAAGGCCACAAGCACAGTCTCAGTGCCAAAACCTGGACGAAAGCTGGACTGCAAGGGATCCAGAAAACTGACACAGTCCAGATGCCCCTGAAGATGCTGAGCCACCACCCGTTCAATAACTTTCCCTAAAAAAGGGAAGGTTAGAGACTGGCTGATAGCTGGCCAAGGAGTCAACGTCCAATGCTGGTTTCTTGAGCAGAGGCTGCACCACTGCCTCCTTGAGGCGGCCCAGTACTCTGCCCTCCCTAAGGGAGGCATTGACCACCCCAGCCAGTAAAAGCCCCAATGTCTCTCAGCTGGCCTTGACCAGCCAGGATGGGCACGAGTCCAGTTCACAACAGGTGGCTCTAACCGCCCCCAGGGCATCCTCCGCATCAGTGGGCGACACCCACTGAAACTGATCCCATGACACAGGACAAGGCAGGGCTTCCATTACCTCTGGTTCTCCTATTGCATCAAGCATGGCGTCAAAGTTGTGGTGAATTTGAACGATTTTATCCACAAAAAAGTCGACAAACCTGTCACAGTGAGCACTGGAAGATTCCAGTTCCAGGCGGAGTGAGGCTGGTCTGACCAGCCCCCTCACCACCTGGAAAAGCCCAGCTGGACATGACTTTACGGATGCTATGAGAGCAGCAAAGAACCTCTTTTTTGCTGCCCACACAGCCATGACATAGGTTTGTAAACTGACTCTATGCCGCAATCAGTCAGCTTCAGCACGAGAACGATGGCACCGTCACTCCAATCGCCGTCCTTCATGCTTCAACCACCACAGTATGTATGATAAAGATCATTAACTCAACACATGTTACATACATGTTCATAAATGGGTACATGTTAATTCCATTTGAGGCTTTCCTCATAGGCATAGATGCAGCTGCTTTCCTGCCAGCTCTTGCCTCTTCCATGGACTTACCTGTTGGTGTGAATCCCAGTGATCTCTGGAAAGGACAGATCCAGGAGCCTCTTTTCTGACTCATCCAAGAAGCAGATACCTTTCCAATTAATTGCCACTATGAAATAGATTTTGGGCAGACTGGGCCCTGCAAACACAGACATAACTCCTTACAAATGCTTCTCAGAACCAACCACTGGTGTAATTGAAGGGAATGACTGGGTGGTGGGGGTGGGTGGAATGAATCCCATCCAACTTTAATACCAGGGGTGAAATAAATGCCCATATCCCACCTCACTTTCGAGTCACCTTTAGCTTAATTGACTTGTTTTAGATTACAGGACAAAAGGTTTTTGGGTGAGGGAAAGTTGTCTCAACTGGGACTTCAAGAAGAGGGGAAACATGTCCTCAGGGCAGATATATCTGGGACATGTCTCCCTGCTGACAGAAACACAACAAATGGAATACACAGAGAACATGGAAACTCTGAAAAAGTAAATCCTTCTACACAATCAACTTTTTTTAATGGTTTCAAACATCTCACAGTTTAGTTTTCAAATTCTTTCAGCATTGTGGAGACTTCTGGGCCAGGGGCAGGGCATCTGCACATCAGGGACAGGGCTTCTCTGGAAGAAGGATTCAGCATCCCCCTTCCCAAATATTTAGCCCAATACTCTGGCCTTACCCTCCCTTCTGTACCTTCTCCCTACCCTACCTTCTGTACCTTCTCCCTGTGCCCTCATAATCAACTACTACTACTAATTTCTATAGCATTCCTAGACATATGCAGTGCTTTACAGACACAGATTTTGGAGACAGGTTCCTGCCCAGTGGGCTTAAAATCTAAGATGAAAAAGGATGAGGAGAACACAGGCAGACACACATTCCCATTTTACAGATGGGGAACTGAGGCTGAAAGGTTGTGACTTGCCCAAGGCCACCCAGGGAGTTCATGGCTAGGGTAGGATTTAAACCCTGGTTTCCTAAGACCAAGTCCAGCATCTTATCCACCACACCATACTGGCTCTCAAGTTGCTGTCATTACCTGAAAATTTGGTAACTTCAAAGAACCTAGAGAAGAGCAGAGGCCACTGAAGACGGGCAAAATCCACTAGCTGCTCCTTCACGTTCTGAGGGGAGAGCCGGTCTTGAGTGTACGGGGCCTGCAACACACAAACAAGCCCACAGCTTGCGACATGCGGATCCAGTGCAACATACCAAGCACAGGTGCCCACAGACATACTGAATATGGGCCCAATTCTGCAAGGCACGATGTGTCCTCAACCTCTTTTGATATCACTGGAGTGGAGGGCTCTCTGGACCTTGCAGGTTAAATCTCACCAGCAAAAAAGCAACATCCACACCCCCAAAATACCTCTCTCACCAGAAAATGGCATGTAATTACTTAGCTCCTCACATAAGGGACCTTGTTTTCTGCAGGGTGTTTATCACACAGTGGGGGACATGGCAGTAATCATTAACATGAGACACCTCCCAGACAGAAAATGGAGAATCCCATTCATAAACATCAGGTTCTGCCCAGAAACAATCATTGAAACAGGACACATGACAGTACTTTCAGAACCTCCAGGAGTCGGCACATGTATAAACTCCTACTTCTTTTTTTCTTCTCCTTGCTTGTCCATAGAGGTCAGGGGTTCCCAAACATTTTGCCTGCACAACTCCTTTTTGAAACTTAACTATAATCAGGGCCTCGAGGGAAAGGCGGGTTTGCAATTCGCAGATTTCCCGCAGAATTCCCCTCCCCCTGTGGAATCTCCACCCCACTTACCCCAGTGCAGAATTTGTAGCCTGCGCTGGGGAGAAGTAGGGCAGGAGATTCAACAGGGGGAGGGGAATTAACAAACTCTCGGGGCTTCCCCTCCTCCAGGGCTTGCCTCCCCCGTTTAGAAAATGGACTAACTTAGTAGCATTGGCGGCAGCAGCTGCTTCAGTGCGCTCGTCCCCATCGGGTTCCTGGCCTCTTACTGGCCCCTCCCAACAGGGCCTCCCAGAGCAGTGCAGCCAGATGACATCATGCAGCTGCGTCGCCCTGAGAGGCCCCATTGGGAGGGACCAGGAAGAGGCCGGGAGCTGGATCAGGATGAGCTGGAGCAGCTGCTGCTGCCGTCGCCATTCCTGGGTCACTGCCGCCGCCTGCTCCAGCCATAAGGTAAGTAGGGGGGGGCTCCTGGGTTGGGGGTTCCTGCTGTGCCCTCTGCAGTGCCATGTGTTTGTGTTGGGGGGGGGCTGCCTGCTGTGCCCTCTGCAGTGCC
>QEPC01012592.1:2068017-2084323 GCA_003113815.1 Sphenodon punctatus | reverse complement strand
TTTATAACCACTTTTACCTGCCTCAACATAGGGTGGGAAATCATTTTAATTAAATAAGTAAATATATGGCAAGTTAAGATTGTAGAGAAGCACAAATAGAAATATTTGGTTTAATCAGTAGGGGATAAACCAAACATTATTTTTTATTAAGTGCTTAGATGAGAGATGGGGAACTTCTGGCCCACAGATACACCCCATCTGGCTTTTGAAGGCTCCCCCACCATATTTTCTCTGGCTCATCACTTATGCTCCACGGGAATCACTGAACAGCTGAAGAGCTCTACTGGGCTGGTGGGCACACCCTCTCCATAGGTAGAGCATGCCCCACCCCCAAAGGATACACCAGTCCTTGGAGCCCTGTGGGGAAGAGGGAAGGTTCCCCCAATGCTGGGTTAGATACTACAGTGAGCTGTGCTACAGACAACCCTCAGCTAGACAGTCAATTACTAGAGCTGTTTGGGATATGTAATCCACCCCCCATGACATCTGCTTTTCTCACAGATTAGTATACTGACTCTCTCTTACCGGATTAGGACTGTTGTTGCCCATAAGTCTAACCAGGTTTTTCTTGCCAAGGGTATCATATACTTGTGTCATCTCAGAGCTTCCCTTGCTGTTTGAATTCTTCACAGGCTCTGGAATTTCACCCATGAATCGCTGAATGATGATCCACACAGCTACAGAAGCCTGTAGGGGCAGGGGACACAATCAGACATGCAGTGAATACTCACTCCGAGTCCTCACACACATACCCACACACTCACAACATGACCTTTGCGTCCCCTCCTCCTCACAGTTTCTCATGCTGATAAAATCCTTTGATCCCCTCCTGCTGTCATTCATGTGGGAACCTTCAATAAACACCCATCTCATGTTTGAGTAATATTCATGAACCCAGAATGCTAAAGGTATTCTACTTCGTTGTGATGGGAATTACTTTTTCAGTCATTGCTGGAGTTATCAGATAACTGCTATTAAGGGACAACTTTATGTGGATAGCACAGTATGGGTGTAGGAATTTTATGGGGAAAACTCCTACCCTAGGCTCAACCAACTATCATCCCTTTAGACTTTCCCCACACAGGAAATCAAGACCGCGTCAGAAGTTTTGTTTTTAAAATAAATGAATTGTACTAAAAAGGATGGTTTTTATCATACAAACAGTCACATAATAGAAAACAACAGGGAGCAAAAGATAAATGGGAGGTACAAAGAAGTAGATGAGGAACAAAATCTAATAATGCATTAGATGATTAAGTTAGTACCTGTGATTATGTGCAAAGGTGCAGCATAGCAGGAAGCTGCTTGAGGGGGCTGCTGCCCCTTTAAGGTGGCTGAGAGTGCCAGCTTAAGGGCTGGGTGTAGGCATGGTGGAGCCTGCCCTGCAGAGAGTATGCCAGCCTGATGACTTAACAGGCTGGGTTGTACTGGAGAAAGCTGGGCAGGGGCTAGGTATAGCCAGCCCAGCTAGAGGATAAAAAAGAGCAAGTAAAGCCCAGAGTGTCTGGGGAGGCTACTGGCCCTTTAAGGGATGGAACACTGAAGGGCTAGCCATGCCCAGTTCTGGGTATATAAAAGGAGGCCAGCAGAAGAGACTTCATTCTCTGTCTGACTGTGGCCAGGGAAGCATCTCTTCTGGAGAGCGAAGCTGTAGCAAGATTGCTGTCTTAGGTCCTGAATCCAGGGAGGACCTGACTACTGGAGCAAGGAGCTGTAGGAGAAGCTGGAACTTCTGAGAACTGCTCTCCAAGGTACTGAAGCCAGGCTGGCTGTGTGAGAAACCTGGTGTCTGGGCTCTGGTCTGTCTGGAGAGGCCCATGGACTGGGACGGTGTTGAGGCCTGGGTGCAGGCTGTCAGAGCTGTGCCTGGAGGTGGAGCTAGATAGGACTAGATAAGGCCTGGGTTGCCAGAGGGCTGATTCCTGGCATTAGGTAGTATATGGGTATGGATTATCTGATGTGTATGCTTTGTGGAGAACTAGATGTATGAACAATAACTGGACACTATGGGAGAGTAATGAAAGGAAAATGGAGCTGATTGATATTCCCTATCTGAGCGAGTGCTTATTGCTAACTTCCAATAATGTCTGCAAATGGGGCTGAAGTGCCCAAAGAGACACAGAGCCTGGGGGTCTAGTCCTGTAGAGATGTATGCCCCAGGAACCGTGCCCTGCTACATGCAGTAAAATAACATTACATACATTTCCCTTTTATCCTAAATAAAGATATTCTAGACTAAGGCCGCTTTTAGATGATCACGCTGTTCGCTCGTACGGGGTTTCAAAAACCCCGCGAGGAGAGATTACACGTGACGCCGCTGGCAATCATGTGCCTGATACGGCGCGCACATTCTTTTCAAGCCGCGAACTCACTGGGAGCCTGATCCAGGTAGGTCATTTGTGGCTTGAAAAGAATGCGCCTCGCTGTATCAGGTGTGCGCTTGCCGGCGGCGTCACATGTAATCTCTCCTCGCGGGGTTTTTGAAACCCCGTACGAGCGAACAGTGCGATCGTCTAAAAACAGCCTTAGTTAAACCCTCTCAGAAGAATGGCCAGTTCCTCTGAAGTGGTTCAGCTTACTCTCTAAAGAAAACAGGACTATAAGAAGAAGCTTTCTGTTGTAGGAAGACTCTGTGTCAGAATGCCCAAGTGGCACTCAGGACAGGGTCTTGGGGTGATGAGCTATGCAGCTAGCTAGCCTTCAGTTTTAGGGCATTTTTATAGACCACATCACTACCAAAATGATGTTTATGGTAGTCCTTTAACTATTCCTAAAGCTCATCATTTTATTATAATTTCAGTCAAATCTCAGCTAAATGGATAAAACTCTCCTTTATCCAATTGGCTTCTCAGCATACATTTGACCTTTTCTCTACTTCTGCCTACCAGCCCAAGTGCTACTTTTTAATTTCTCCCTCATGACATGATGTGAAACCTAACAATGTCAAGTGAACCAACTTATGCTCTCTCTCTAGGTCTCAAAGCCTGCTATGTCAAGCCAGGCAGTTTCACATGAGCAAGCAGCCATAAAATTGAGCAGTAGGCCTTATAGACAGCCTACATGGGATGATGAAAAGCAGAGATGTGTTACTGTACAGATCCCACACTCTCTTATTGAAGAAATGACAGGGCACGAAGAATGAAGCTGTTCCACCACACCTAGAAAATACTGAGTGTCTTTGCTCTCTCGGAGTCCTTTAGCAAAAATCTAAAGCAATGTTTGAAAAAAGAACGCTGGCTGGCATAGCAGCATAGTGCCACAGCAGTCACCAGTGGGAATCTGTTTGCAGCACAAAACCACGCCATCAGTTTACAGGAGAGCCATGTTATCAGTGTTGCAGAGTTCTTTTTGCCCCACTCCAGCAGAAGCTGGGGCATCTCTGCTTTTCAAAGGTGTCACTCTGTGTCCCCACACCTGCAATTTCCTGTTGGATCTCAGCTAGAGAAGTAGCCAGTAAGAAGAGGATTGAGACAAAAGGTTACAGTAGCTGGGTAGCGCACACACACACACACGCATGCACACACAGAGTGAGGGTGTTAACAAATGAGCCAGTAGTCCACACCAGGTGGGTGTCCACCTGACAGTTTATTAGGCCATGTGGCCACCACTCACTGAACCCGCAGCCCCTGCTTATGGTGGGGGTCCCAGAGCATGCGGAGTCTGCTGTGTGGGCGAACGTGGGCTAATGTGTGCCCACATGTCCGTGTCCCATTGTGGCAAAATGTTGTACGCATCGGTAGTATTATTGTTACGTTCTGGAGTTTAAAGTGTTAAAGTGCCTTAGAATGGGTGTAAGACGTGCTGATGTCATCAGGGGAGAGGGGCTGAACCAATGATTTTAAAGGAGTGGATGGAATGTTAAGGGGGAGGGACGGTTGGAGAAGTCAGTTAACCGATAAGAAAAGACAGGGAGATGTCAAAAAAGTGTCTGTGAGGAGATGACTATCAAGAGCCTAGAGTAATCATCATCTGGCTGAAAACAGAACAAAATAAGAAACTGTAACTTATGGTGATATATCTGCCTGGTGGGTTATCTGAAGTGTAAGTGAATCCTTTAAGCGTAAGGATCTGCCCAGGACTTGTCTTCATTGGGTTCTACATCTCTCTTTCACAGAAAATACTTGGTTAGCCTCTTTATATATTCTCTTTTAATAACTTTGGAATAAACTTACCTTCGGCTTAAAATAAGAAGGATTACAGTGTGTCTCTGACACTTTAGCCACGGCTATACTACCTTGGTAACAGTAACTTTCAACAACAAGAAAAACTAAAACTGAATTGGAAACAAACTAACGGGTGAAAAGATTCCGGGGCACCCGGTTACTGAACTGATGCATATTCAGTTATTCCCGGGTGGTGAAAAGCCTTGAGCATTCCAAAGTGTGACCACTTGTGGACCCTCTCTCCACTCTTGCTCTCTCTGGCACACACATAACATCCATCTTAAAAGCCTACCGCACCATTTTCAATCCTGCTTTCTCCCAGCTCTTTCTGGTTAGCAGAATGTGCTGGACATTTGCTCTTTCCAAGCCACTGCATTCTTCATAACGACTTGCAGAGAATTGCCACCACCAAGGCCATAGCTCAAACTGACAGCCAGGCAACAATCAGCACTGCTACAACCATTGCACAATCTAAGTCGCTCTCCACCCACTGATCCACCCGCCAATGCTGCATTCACTGGAGCAAGGAAGAGACCAAGGCCTTCATCAGTATATGAGGGTTGCAGAAGGTCCAATATGTCCTGGTGAAATACTACAGGAACAAGGCGGTGTTCCAAAAGATCTCAGCCCAAATGGCATAGCAGAGCTACACCCAAGACATGAACCAGTGCTGGTAGCAGGCCAAGGACTTGAGGCATGGATACAAAGAGATCTGGTACAACTTTGCCTCCAGCTGCAGGAGGCAAACATCACCCTGTTATGAGCTCCTTGACCAGTTCCTCTGTGTGGATGGAGCCATCATTGCATCCCGCTTGTATGGCTGCTTCTTCATGAGGGGCCAGAACATAAAAAGTGCCATACTGGGTCAGACCAATGGTCCATCTAGCCCAGCATCCTGTCTCCGACAGTGGCCAATCACAGTGGCTTGGGAGAAGCACCCAACAGGTCACACTGGGGGATCCATTCCCTGTTGTTTTCCCCCAGCTCCCGTCATGTTCCCTGATCCTGTCTGGCTAATAGCTGCTAATGGATCTATATTCCAGAAACTTGTCCAAACCTCTCTTAAACTCAGCTATAGTACTGGCCCTTACCACAACCTCCGGCAGTAAATTCCACAACCCAATTATACACTAAGTGAAAAAATACTTTTATTTGTTTTAAACTTGCCACCCATGAGTTTCATGGAGTGTCCCCTAGTTCCAGTACTGGGTGAGAGGGGTAAATAACTGTTCCTTGTTTATTAGTTCCACATCACTCATGATAGAGGTCTATAAAATCATATCTCCTCTCAGTTGTCTCTTTTCCAAGCTGAAGAGCCCCAACCTACCAAGCCTCTCCTCATATGGGAGCCCTTCCATGCCCTTGATCATTTTTGTTGCCCTTCTCTGGACTGTTTCTAGTTCAGCTATGTCTTTTTTGAGATGGGGCAACCAGAACTGCACACAGTATTCGAGGTGCAGTCGCACCATTGATTTATATAGAGGCATTATGACATCCTCCGTTTTATTCTCTATCCCCTACTGAATAATTTGGGTGGCTATTTCTCCCACACTGCCTGCTCCCACTGCAACTGCTCCCACTCCCCTCAAGGAAGCCATGACTGTTGGCGGACATCCCTTCATGCCCATCCCCACCCCAGAGCCAGCATGGGTCCATGTGGACATGGACACCGTGAGAATCATGGTGTCCATCTCCTCTAGCTCGAGAGCCAGCCCTTCTTTGAAGAGACTACCGAGGTTCTGGTTGAGGGCATGGAGGACCCAGAGAGGGATTTACACAGATTTACACAGATGTATGATAATAACTCTGTTCTTTACTGTGTTGCCAGGTGGCCAGGAGAATGCAAAGGAGGAGCAGGAAAATCACTGGGAAACAGCTCCATATGATAAAAACATAAGAACATAAGTAGTGCTGTACTGGGTCCGACCAATGGCCCATCAAGCCCAGCATCCTGTTTCTGACAGTGGCCAATCTTTTTCTCTTGGGAGAAATACCCAACAGGTCACAATGAGGCGATCTGTTCCTTGTTGTTCCAGTCCACAACAGTAAGAGGTTACATCCCCAAAACCTACTTGGCTAACAGTCATTAATGGACCTATCCTCCAAGAACGTATCCATTCCCTCTTTAAAACTAGCTACACTACTGGCCATGACCACTTCCTCTGGCAGTAAGTTCCAAAGGTTAACTGAGCACTGAGTGAAAAAAATACCTTCTCTTATTTGTTTTAAATCTGCTTCCAGTTAACTTCATGGGAGCTAAAACACCCGAGCAGACTGAAGAATTGCAGGAGGCTCTTGCAAGACTGGGTGACTGGGCATCAAAATGGCAGATGAAATTTAATGTGGATGAGTGCAAAGTGATTCACATAGAGGGAAAAATAACCCAACATTTATGTATACAGTGCCAGGTATAATGGGGGGGGGGGGGAGAGAGGGGGGAGTATATTATCTATCTATATGTATGCAGTGCCCAAAAATGGAGGGAGTAGGGAGGCTGCTGACCATGCACTTGCAGGGGCGGAGGGGGCAGCATAGTAACCCAGTGGGGAAATGCCCAGGTGCAAAAGGAACTACCATGGGAAAGCCACGGGCAAAGGCAGGGTGTTGCCCAGTTGCAGAGTCTCTGTGCTTCCTATTGCCATGCTCGGACCTGGCTAGCCCACAAATGCCAATGGGAAATGCAGAGGGTCAGGCCTGCAGCTGGCTAATATGCAAATGCCAATAAAGAACACACAGGGAAAGGTCACCAGGCAGAAAATAGCACGTGGATAGGGCAAGGGGGAAAGGAGGAGGGAACGTATGCTGCCCCCGTGCTGGGGAAGGGGTCAGCCGGAAGGGTCAGAGGAAAACCCAGTGACACAGGAAATATTTTCAAAGGCTTTATTGACCTCACAAAAAGATCATTTAGAACAGTTCACTGATGCTCAGTTGGGGCTAGCACTGCAGTTGATGTGCTTGCAAAAGACATCCTAGATCTCTCTGGCTAAACACTGTTCTTCTCAGTTTATCTGGTTCTGGAACAGGGGAACTGGCTCATCTGAGCTAACTGGCAGGGTTTCTCCAACATGGCCCTGCTGGTCTCATAGATGTTATGGAGGACACAGGCTGCAGTAGTTGGAAGTGGATTGGCCTCTATCTGGAAATCAGTTCTGGCTTCAATTGAGCTCCAGCACTGCTTTAATAGCCTGTTCGCCACAACAGAGTGGGGAGCAAAGCTGCCAGTTGAAGTATCTTTGCTCTGGGGTGAAGGCAGTGCTGTATGCCTTCATGAGTCAGAGCTTCAGGGGGTAGGCAGGGTTCCCAAGAACAGCAGGTCTCATGAGCACCCCCTCAATGCATGCTTCAGTGGAGGATCCAAAGTCTCTGGTGTACATGTGGCCAAAGAAAGGAGACTGACAGAAGATGTGGATGTTGTGGTTCTTCCTGAACCACCCAACCAGCACATCCATGAACCAGGCCTGGTGGTCCACTATGACCTGAAGAACCCTGGAGAAAATACCCTTCTGGTTCAAGTAGTCATCCTTGCTATGGGGTGGTCAGATGATGGTGATATGCTTCCCATCAATTACCCCTATACAGTTTGGGAACCCCTCCTGCCGAAAGCCCTCCGTTATCTCTGTCAAGCCAACTGCACCACCCGGTCCAGCAGCACTTCCACAGTCACTGTGCAAACCTCTGCTAGTATGGTGCCCACTGTGGAGGTTCCAATGCCAAATTGCTGGGTGACAGAGCAGCAGGAGTCTGGAATGGCAAGCTTACATATGGTGATGGCAGCACACTTCTCCACAGGTATGGGTGACCACATCACCATGCTCTTTCTTCAGTCATGGTCTGAGAATCTCTTCTGTCTGCAGGACAAGGCGATGGGGTATCCTGAAGTTTGTGACCCACTCAGCGTCTCTTTGTGAGGACAGGATGTTCTCCCACCAGTTTGTGCATTTCTCCTTCACCCAGACCAGCCTCTCAGTGGGTACAGCACTGTGCATGGCATCAGTGATTGAAGCTGCATCTCCTGACAGAAACCTCTCTGTGCACATCAGCTCCCCTTGCATGGCTTCAGTCCTCCCTAGCACAGTCAATTCACCAGAGGTAGGCAAGTGCACAGCGCTGAAGCAGGGGCCGCCTCCATGGTGTAGTGTACCCCACAACCCCAGCTAGAGATCGAGTGAGAGCCTTTCTGTTCTTTGACATCACATCGAGTCAACAACAGCGGTAGGCTTGGATCTGTTGGATCGCTCACAGGTTCAGCTCAGCAGTGGAAAGGATGCTCTGGAGTGCAATAACCGGCACTAGGAAGTTCTTGGCATGCATCTCCATTGCTGTGGTTCCAGCATCTATGAACTCTGCTGACCATGCACCAAAAGTTTTGAACAGCATCAAGAGCTGGGTTGATGCATAGCCAGGATTGGTTGTGTGTCGCACGCAAACTGCAACAGGCTGCTTTTGGTTACGTGGTGCTAGGGGATTGGTGGCGCACCACGCGTGAGCTTGTTGGCGGCTGTTGGTTGCGTGGCGTTACAGGCCAGTTACTGCATGAACAACTTTTTGCCAAGTTTCTACTATATGTGTGTATTAATGCACCTACACTGTAAATCTAGGTGGCAATTAAAATGCAAAGACATTCTGTCACAACCATGTCAGTGCACAACCAAACTCGTTTACAAAATATTGCAGTTTTTAGCACCATGGAAGCATGCCATGTTTTCATTAGGGTAGGGGCAACTGCTGCATATTTAGAGAATATGCACCTCTTTAGAGAAGTTTATTGAATGGATGGTTGCCCAGCAGCTTCAGGCTCATCTCAATGCTATCAGATTCCTGACCCGTTTCACTCAGGTTTTCATCTGGGGTATAGCATGGAGACTGCACTTGTAGCCTTGGTCGAAGATCTACACCTGGAGATCGACAAGGGGAGTTGATCCTGTTAGACCTTTCAGTGGCTTTTGATATGACTGATCACAAAGTGCTGTTGACATGACCGCGGGACCTGACGGGGGTGCGTGGGACTGCTCTTGAGTGCTCTTGCCTTTTTGTTCAATATGTATCTGAGGCTGCTGAGCGAGATCATGTGGAGGTTTGGAGAGAAGTGCCATCAGTATGCTGATGACACCCAGCTCTACTTCTCNTATCTATCTATATGTATGCAGTGCCCCAAAATGGAGGGAGTAGGGAGGCTGCTGACCATGCACTTGCAGGGGCGGAGGGGGCAGCATAGTAACCCAGTGGGGAAATGCCCAGGTGCAAAAGGAACTACCATGGGAAAGCCACGGGCAAAGGCAGGGTGTTGCCCAGTTGCAGAGTCTCTGTGCTTCCTATTGCCATGCTCGGACCTGGCTAGCCCACAAATGCCAATGGGAAATGCAGAGGGTCAGGCCTGCAGCTGGCTAATATGCAAATGCCAATAAAGAACACACAGGGAAAGGTCACCAGGCAGAAAATAGCACGTGGATAGGGCAAGGGGGAAAGGAGGAGGGAACGTATGCTGCCCCGGTGCTGGGGAAGGGGTCAGCCGGAAGGGTCAGAGGAAAACCCAGTGACACAGGAAATATTTTTAAAGGCTTTATTGACCTCACAAAAAGATCATTTAGAACAGTTCACTGATGCTCAGTTGGGGCTAGCACTGCAGTTGATGTGCTTGCAAAAGACATCCTAGATCTCTCTGGCTAAACACTGTTCTTCTCAGTTTATCTGGTTCTGGAACAGGGGAACTGGCTCATCTGAGCTAACTGGCAGGGTTTCTCCAACATGGCCCTGCTGGTCTCATAGATGTTATGGAGGACACAGGCGGCAGTAGTTGGAAGTGGATTGGCCTCTATCTGGAAATCAGTTCTGGCTTCAATTGAGCTCCAGCACTGCTTTAATAGCCTGTTCGCCACAACAGAGTGGGGAGCAAAGCTGCCAGTTGAAGTATCTTTGCTCTGGGGTGAAGGCAGTGCTGTATGCCTTCATGAGTCAGAGCTTCAGGGGGTAGGCAGGGTTCCCAAGAACAGCAGGTCTCATGAGCACCCCCTCAATGCATGCTTCAGTGGAGGATCCAAAGTCTCTGGTGTACATGTGGCCAAAGAAAGGAGACTGACAGAAGATGTGGATGTTGTGGTTCTTCCTGAACCACCCAACCAGCACATCCATGAACCAGGCCTGGTGGTCCACTATGACCTGAAGAACCCTGGAGAAAATACCCTTCCGGTTCAAGTAGTCATCCTTGCTATGGGGTGGTCAGATGATGGTGATATGCTTCCCATCAATTACCCCTATACAGTTTGGGAACCCCTCCTGCCGAAAGCCCTCCGTTATCTCTGTCAAGCCAACTGCACCACCCGGTCCAGCAGCACTTCCACAGTCACTGTGCAAACCTCTGCTAGTATGGTGCCCACTGTGGAGGTTCCAATGCCAAATTGCTGGGTGACAGAGCAGCAGGAGTCTGGAATGGCAAGCTTACATATGGTGATGGCAGCACACTTCTCCACAGGTATGGGTGACCACATCACCATGCTCTTTCTTCAGTCATGGTCTGAGAATCTCTTCTGTCTGCAGGACAAGGCGATGGGGTATCCTGAAGTTTGTGACCCACTCAGCGTCTCTTTGTGAGGACAGGATGTTCTCCCACCAGTTTGTGCATTTCTCCTTCACCCAGACCAGCCTCTCAGTGGGTACAGCACTGTGCATGGCATCAGTGATTGAAGCTGCATCTCCTAACAGAAACCTCTCTGTGCACATCAGCTCCCCTTGCATGGCTTCAGTCCTCCCTAGCACAGTCAATTCACCAGAGGTAGGCAAGTGCACAGCGCTGAAGCAGGGGCCGCCTCCATGGTGTAGTGTACCCCACAACCCCAGCTAGAGATCGAGTGAGAGCCTTTCTGTTCTTTGACATCACATCGAGTCAACAACAGCGGTAGGCTTGGATCTGTTGGATCGCTCACAGGTTCTGCTCAGCAGTGGAAAGGATGCTCTGGAGTGCAATAACCGGCACTAGGAAGTTCTTGGCATGCATCTCCATTGCTGTGGTTCCAGCATCTATGAACTCTGCTGACCATGCACCAAATGTTTTGAACAGCATCAAGAGCTGGGTTGATGCATAGCCAGGATTGGTTGTGTGCCGCACGCAAACTGCAACAGGCTGCTTTTGGTTACGTGGTGCTAGGGGATTGGTGGCGCACCACGCGTGAGCTTATTGGTGGCTGTTGGTTGCGTGGCGTTACAGGCCAGTTACTGCATGAACAACTTTTCGCCAAGTTTCTACTATATGTGTGTATTAATGCACCTACACTGTAAATCTAGGTGGCAATTAAAATGCAAAGACATTCTGTCACAACCATGTCAGTGCACAACCAAACTCGTTTACAAAATATTGCAGTTTTTAGCACCATGGAAGCATGCCATGTTTTCATTAGGGTAGGGGCAACTGCTGCATATTTAGAGAATATGCACCTCTTTAGAGAAGTTTATTGAATGGATGGTTGCCCAGCAGCTTCAGGCTCATCTCAATGCTATCAGATTCCTGACCCGTTTCACTCAGGTTTTCATCTGGGGTATAGCATGGAGACTGCACTTGTAGCCTTGGTCGAAGATCTACACCTGGAGATCGACAAGGGGAGTTGATCCTGTTAGACCTTTCAGTGGCTTTTGATATGACTGATCACAAAGTGCTGTTGACATGACCGCGGGACCTGACGGGGGTGCGTGGGACTGCTCTTGAGTGCTCTTGCCTTTTTGTTCAATATGTATCTGAGGCTGCTGAGCGAGATCATGTGGAGGTTTGGAGAGAAGTGCCATCAGTATGCTGATGACACCCAGCTCTACTTCTCTTTTGCAGCTGATCTGGGTCCTGCAGTCTTGGTGCTTACCCAATGCCTGACTGCTGTTGGGGACTGGATGAGGGTGAGCCGACTGAAGCTGAAACCAGATAAGACTGAAGTGATTGACCAATCTTGTGTTTCGGAGGGGATTGGGACCCCCGTTATTGGGGGGAGGTCCAGCCCCTTCTGGTTACCCAGGTTCACAGCCTTGGAGTGCTTCTGAACCCCTTGTTGTGCCTGGAACATCAGGTTGCAGCGGTGGTCAGAAGTGCTTTTCACCAGCTCCATCTGGTGAGGAGGCTGCTACTTTTCTTTCTGACAGAGATCTGGCCACCATCATCCATGCTTTCATTACCTTGAGGCTAGATTACTGCAATACGCTCTACATGGGGCTACCCTTGGTGACTGTTTAGAAGCTACAGCTGGTGCAGAATGTGGCAGCCTGGCTCCTTTCGGGGATGGGTCGCCGTGAGCACATTACACCTGTCTTCTACAGTCTGCACTGGCTCCCTATAGTATTCTGGGCACAATTCAAGGTGTTAGTTTTGAACTTTAAAGCTCTAAACGGCCTGGGCCCCACCTATTTAAGAGACCGCCTTTACTTCCATGCTCCACTGCGGCCCCTGCAGTCCATACAACAAGGGTCCATAGGGAAGCATTTTTGGTTGCTGTCCCAGTATTGTGGAACTCCCTTCCCCCGGAGGTTCATCAGAGCCTGACCCTGACCATATTTCGGAGACAATGGGTAATTTCAGATGTTACGATACCACAGTCACCCACAGTGAATCCCCTGTGATGGCCATTCGTACTGTAACGTCTAAAGGGATTTCCGCCAGATGTTCACCCCAGTGAATACCTGGCAGGAATCACATTGACCATGCTTTCGGACCTCCGGCCACCCAGAGGTCCGAAAGCGTGGTGGGATTGGGCCCCAAGCATGGTTGGATTGGCCACAATCCAGGACAGGCCGCATGTAACGTCTGTTACCTGCAGCCTGGCTGGATTGTGGTCCTGGCCACAGTCCGGGATCGGGTGCAGCAGCTGGTTTGGCCGCTGCACCTGCCCGTCTCCCGGAGGCGGGCAGTCGGGGGAGTGGGGGCGGGTGGGGCTGNCTGAAGTTTGTGACCCACTCAGCGTCTCTTTGTGAGGACAGGATGTTCTCCCACCAGTTTGTGCATTTCTCCTTCACCCAGACCAGCCTCTCAGTGGGTACAGCACTGTGCATGGCATCAGTGATTGAAGCTGCATCTCCTAACAGAAACCTCTCTGTGCACATCAGCTCCCCTTGCATGGCTTCAGTCCTCCCTAGCACAGTCAATTCACCAGAGGTAGGCAAGTGCACAGCGCTGAAGCAGGGGCCGCCTCCATGGTGTAGTGTACCCCACAACCCCAGCTAGAGATCGAGTGAGAGCCTTTCTGTTCTTTGACATCACATCGAGTCAACAACAGCGGTAGGCTTGGATCTGTTGGATCGCTCACAGGTTCAGCTCAGCAGTGGAAAGGATGCTCTGGAGTGCAATAACCGGCACTAGGAAGTTCTTGGCATGCATCTCCATTGCTGTGGTTCCAGCATCTATGAACTCTGCTGACCATGCACCAAATGTTTTGAACAGCATCAAGAGCTGGGTTGATGCATAGCCAGGATTGGTTGTGTGTCGCACGCAAACTGCAACAGGCTGCTTTTGGTTACGTGGTGCTAGGGGATTGGTGGCGCACCACGCGTGAGCTTGTTGGCGGCTGTTGGTTGCGTGGCGTTACAGGCCAGTTACTGCATGAACAACTTTTTGCCAAGTTTCTACTATATGTGTGTATTAATGCACCTACACTGTAAATCTAGGTGGCAATTAAAATGCAAAGACATTCTGTCACAACCATGTCAGTGCACAACCAAACTTTAGAGAAGTTTATTGAATGGATGGTTGCCCACCAGCTAGGGGCTTGAATATCCTGAAGTAAGGAGGTGTATCTGAGAGACTGCTGGGAAAGCAGGTGAAAGCCTAGGAGCCCTTGAGGTAAAACAGGGATGTAGTGGCTTTGTGTAAGGCACAAACAGACTGCCTAGCATGAGAGACTGTTGTGGAGGTGCACTGTAAAATAAAGGACACTTTAAGCTAATTCCCTGGTTGAGACTGCTGTGACCGGGTCATAATCCTGCAGGAACCTACCCCCTGGCAGCCCTTTTTAAAGGATATTTTTGTATGTGTTTTAATTATTATTATTATTATTATTATTAACAAACACTTATATAGCGCCAGCAGTGTACCTGGCACTTTACAAAGTAATAAAATAGACACGGTCCCTGCCCCTAGGGCTTATTTTACTGTTGTAAGTCACGCTGAGCCTTTTAGGAAGGGTGACATAAATTTAAATAAATACATGTTAAGTGATGGGGGGCAGGTGGGGGAATCTGCAAGACACTGAAGGTCACTGTACTTGGAATGTATGCACAGTAGAGATGATATTGCCCATTTTTTGAAAGTTACAATTGCTTATCTTTGAAAAGTAAAAGTTCTTGCTTGGAATGAGCATAAGGGGTCAAAATGCTATAGAATGCTAATTGCAGTGGGTTGATTGCCATGCAAAGCCAAATAGATTTCAAATGTGGGTACTGTGACTGGCAGGGTCCCCTGGTCTGAGAAACTGGGGAGTCATGGATATGTTAGTCTTTGCTGACATTTGGACAAGGCAGAGAGAACTGGCAGACCCATGACCCATCCTCAGAGTCAGCCTATGAGCTCAGGGTGGCACATGCACACATTGGGGTTCTGTGTATGCATAGTGGAGTGCAGACAACATGCAAGCCTGCTGCAGTTGCAAGTTCTTCAGAATGCAACAGTGGGAGCCCCAGATGAAGGGAGAAAGTGGGATTCAAATGAGAGCGAGTGTTTCCTTGAGGCTTGTGTAATGCCAGAAGTAAGGCTGTCAATAACAGGGGCTGGACCTTCTTTGCAATTGTTTCTTATCACTGCTCAGATGACAGCAAGAGCTGAAGGGCACTGGGAGTGCCTCATTTGGGTCAAAAAGATGAATATCTTTGGGGTAACTAGTGCCTTGTGCTACAGGGAATGTGAGGTGACCAAAGGAGAGCTTGTTGCCCTATATGAGGTTTGGACACTCAAAGAAGTGTAGAAAGCCCTTGCAAGTGGGGATGTCTTCCAATCACACTGTATGATCATGCAGAAGATGATAGAGAGGGGGTATAAGAGGCATGTGTTTGACTGGAGTTTTTATGCTAATCAAGAGGGATTTCCAAACCTGTGGAGTGCAAGACCCTGATAAAAGTGTGTGCTGCTTCTTGCCAGTGCATCGCAGTAAGCTGTGGATGTGAGAAACTGGATGACAACACTGAGAGGGGATTCACACGTGTGTTTAAATCGCACAGCCGCCTCGGCGGCATAGTGCGATTTAAAAGCACGTCTGACTGCACCCTGAGAGAATGATTGCCTTCAATTTCATTTTTTACTTTCGTTTTCACTTTTCCCTGTAGGTACTCAAAGTATGCAATTTGCTACTTAAACTCACTGTTACGTGCATAGCAACTAGTTAATTACACTTGACAAGTGCTGACAGGTATAAACCCAGGTATGATCCACTGGGGGTGGGCAGGGATAGCAGGCACTAGACAGCCTCCCGTAGTGATCATAGGCTGGAAGAAAAAAACAGCTGGGATGCTGCCTTATTCCATGGTTTGCAGTGGCCAAGAGTCACCCTTGCGGGGGCGGGGCCACAGGAGCCTCTCTTCTGGGCCACTCCCCATAATACCAGGGGCGGCCGCATGGAGGAGGGACAGTGGCCAGCTCGGGGCTGCAGAAGCAGCATGGAGGCGGCTACTCACGGCAGGAAGATCTCCCTGCCCCCTCTCCTGATGACTGTGGTACAGGGGGCGGGGCATCGCCATTTGAACCGTGAGAGGCCAGGGAACAGCTCATTCTCCCCCCCCCCGCCTTGCGGGGGCGGGGCCAGCGGAGCCTCTCTTCCGGGCTGCTCCTCATAATACCAGGGGCGACTGGAGGCCGTGCCAGAGGCACATGTCGGGAGCACGATCAAAGGGGTCTGCCTTTGGTCGTGCCCCTTCGGTTGAGCCGGGAAGTTTGGGAGGAGGGGCTGTCGATGAGATTGTGTAATGTGAACCTCGGCTGATGTGAATTGTGGGAAGGCCTCCCTCTCACTCCAGTGAGAGTGGGGTTGAGTGGGAGGATGTCCCCTGGTGGCAGCAGGGGACAACTTGAGTGTGAAGTAGGTGTAGAGAGTTTTTTGGATATATGTTGGGCTAGGAATGTTAGACTTGATAACAGCTGAAGGGGATAGGAGTGATTAGGATAAACTTATTATTATTATTATTATTAT
>QEPC01012592.1:2043538-2065775 GCA_003113815.1 Sphenodon punctatus | reverse complement strand
CCGGGTGCAGGAGCGGAGGTAGCGGATGGTAGGGGTGAGCCAGGGGCGGGGGTTTTGGGGCCGGACGAGGCGTGAAGAGAGGGGGGCAAGAGAGTCAAGGGTCGAGGAGAGCGAGGTGTTGAGAGCAGAGATGGCAGAGTCAGGGGAGCAGGTGGCGAAGACGGGGGGGAGGAGGGGGGAAAGAGAGGAGGCAAACTTGTGTTACTGGTAAGGGGGTGGGAGGGATGTGTTGTTTTTTGCAGTACTGGATCCCCTGCGTGGGATATGAACCCCAGTGCTGCTGTTATTTTGTACTGATTTGATTGTTTGGGGTGCCCCTGTGTGGGATAAACCCATTTATTGTATTTATTTATGATTGTGAGCCACCTCGAACCGCCTTCGGGGTGGGAGAGTGCGGAATATAAATTAAATATGAAATGAAAAAATGACGGGGCAGGCTACTGAGAAGGGGCGGAAGCTGGTGGGTGAAGTGGGCAGGGATGAATACCTACCCATGTATTATGCTGGTCATGCTAAACATGTGAGTGGGGGCTGCACAAACACATATGAAATATATGCAGGGGGCTGCCCATTCATTAGGCTCTACACACTAAACATGGGAATGGGGGCTGCATGGAACGAACCGGAACTCCAGAAGGCTATGATATCATTTGTTAATACCCGAGAGTGTCCCACACACCGGACCAGGAACACATTCAACAACTGTCCTTCTCGCCCAGCAGTGTGTGAGGGAAGGGAAGCTCTAGCTTCTCCCAACCGAATAGGATTAACAGCAGCCAGAGAAAGCCACAGAAATGCTTCCCCAGGAAAGGAAGAAACTGGAAGGGAGCCCCAGAGCTTCTCCCTAGCTGAGCAGAGCTGAGGAAGAAACTTCTTTGTCCCTCTAACATCAGAGCTTACCAGTGCCTCTGGATTTATTATCTACTCTAGCTACAGTTCATGACAGGCCTGTTGGATGAGAAAGATGTGGAGCTAGGCATGTCTACATAGCTTAGCAGGAATACCACAAGGAAGGGATATGTTACCAGGATGTCGTCCTTCTCCTCATGGTAGAGCAGTGGATGGCGCAGTGGCCGCCGTGTGTGTGTGTGTGTAGAAGATCCCTGGAAGTAAGTGGCTGCAAATTTTGGGAACGTGTACTCCCCTAGGTCATCTGCTTCCTCATCCAGCTCCATGCTCATAGGAATCATATCCAGGTCTACCTCATCCAGCCTGGGCTCCTTTGCTTCCAAGTCCTGAAGGGGAAAAAAAAGAAGAACATGGTCATCTTCTTTCCTCTGGTGTTATCATCACTGCCTCCCTGCCTTGCCAAAGAAGCATTTGGGGTCCAGTCAGGCACCCCTATTTAGTGTGAATGTGGTGCCTAACAAGCTAGAAATAGGCATTAGCACTAAGGGGGCACAGTGGCACTTGTTCTGGAAGAAACCATCCCTGACACACTCGGGACTGGCTATCTGCTGGCTTAGGAACACTCTTGAATCTGTTGCTCTTAAAAGGCCAGACTATTCACACATTATAGTGTGAATTAGAATGCCTTGTTCACACATTATAGTGTGGGTAGAATACTTCAGTGTGTGATCACCCTGTGGAATCTCCAAGGGCGCTTTTACATGCGACACAGAACGGGTGTTGAGGGAACACCCATTCAACACCTGTCCTGTGTTACTTGTATACAGCGCGACAAATTTTGACACCTACTCACCGGTTGATGGCAGGTTAATTTCCTGTGTTCAGGGTGAACACCGGTATCATTGCCAGTATCAATGCGGCGGCCTGTCTCCTTATGGGGACGGGTTGCCGTGAGCACATTACACCAGTGCTCCATTCTCTGCACTGGCTGCCTATAGCATACCGAGCCAAATTTAAGGTGCTTGTATTGGTATACAAAGCCCTATACAGGCTTGACCTCTCTTATCTCGGGGATCGTCTCGCCTTCCGTGACTCAGGATGGACCCTCCGATCCACTGGGGGCACCTATCTGGAGATCCCCCGTGTAAGGCGGGGGGCCACCAGGGAGAAGGCGTTCTCGGTGGTCGGGCCACTGTTGTGGAAGTCCCTTCCGAAGGAAGCCCGCCTGGCCCCGGGTCTGCTTGCCTTTCGGCGGGCATGCAAGACGTGGCTGTTCACCCAGACCTTTGGAGGAGAGGGGGGGAGAGGGCTAAATTGGGGAGATTGGTGGGGTGGAGAATTTGGGGAATTGGAGGGTGGGGTTAGGGTTGTTTTTTAAAAAAATTTTTAAAAGTGATGTTGGTTTTAATGTATTTTATTGTTTTATCATGTTGTTAGCCGCCCCGAGATGCCATGGGCATGAGGGGGCGGCATAAAAATGTCATCAAATAAATAAATAAACATGAGTGCAGTGTGTTGCAGTGTCATGTGACCAGAGTAAAGGGTACCCGGAAGTGGTAAGAGCAAGCGTCGCTGGCAGTATCAGCGGTCCTGCATCCTTTTTTGCAGAGGCAGAGATAGACCTGTCTCTTATACACATCTAGATGTGTATAAGAGACAGGAGCAAGCGTCCCCAGCATTTTTGGCTGTATTGGCGGTCCTGCATCCTTTTTTAAGTGGCCAGTGCAGAGAGACAGCACTTAGGTAATCCACTTAAACACAGGATGCAATGGGAGGAAAGGTGTTCAAAGGGTGTTGAAGATCACACCTTGTACGTGTAAATATGTAAAGGGTGCTGACCCAATGTTCATAAAACCCCCTTTAAACACCCATTCTGTGTTGTGTGTAAAAGTGCCCCAAATGTCTGAACATGTAGAGTGTGTGACAAGATACCAAACACTCCTGCCACCCCTTACTAGCGTTCATTCAGAACTGTTACTACTTACTAGCATTCACATATTATATTAGAAAGGGGATGGAGTGGTGATAGCCAGGTACTGGTGGTTATTAGCCAATGGGACTACTCCAGAGTAAGTGGCTTGTTGATCGCAGCCTTGGTGTTGTTTACTAACAGTAGTAAGCTACCCTGTACTAACATACCATGTGATTGCTAGTAAAAGGTAACTATTCAGAAGACAGGAGCATATAGAAACTTATCACCCACTGGAGAGTGTTCACACATTTGGAGATACCAAAGGCTCGAGCGCGCGGTGTGCTCGCGTGTGGTTTCCAAAATGCCGCAAGATGGGATTAGACGAGATGCTGCCGCGAGTCACGCGCACGGGAGGGGGACGTGCATTCTTTTCCAGCCGCGATCTGACCACTTCGATTGCCGACCCGGTCAAATTGCAGCCGGAAAAGAATGCGCATCCCCCTCCCGTGCGCGTGACTCATGGCAACGTCTCGTCTAATTCCGTCTTGCGGCATTTTGGAAACCACACGCGAGCGCACCGCGTGTTCATCTAAAAACAGCCTAGTGGTGTCTTTACCATGGGATAGGTTACCCCTCACCATAATGTGCAAGCAAGGCTGTAAACTCATTCTGTTATTTCCTGAAGTTTGTGCCTTTCCTTAACCCAGACAAAGACCCGTCTGTTCATTCTAACCTTCCATCCTACCTAAAGTATACAATACAACCAAACTTCTTTTGAGTTTTCAGAACTCTTTGGAATCTCCTTTTGGTTCTCTGAACTCCTCCCTCTCAAAAGAACTGAAAAAGCACCATTAAAATAGGTCTGCTGCGTGGGCACATGTGGGTGCCTCCCATATGAATGCTGCGGGGTGTGTGTGCTCCTGAAAAACATGGATGCCCGCCCATCTCCACCCATTGCCCACATATGAAGCAATGCTGGTTGCTCTGTGGGTGGGGATGCATGGGGGATGGGTGTGCACCCATGTACACCCTTCCCCACAGCATCATGCCCACCAAGCAGTGGCCTGTTTCAAAGCGGCCATTGAAACATCTGTAGCTCACTTGTTGATCAGTGCATCAACCAGAACTGCATTTTTCAGAACCCTTCTGCTCCCAACGTATTAAAGACAAAACTGAAGCATTTGATGTAGCCTCAGCACAGACTATCATGCTGAGCACACAGCATCATGTGTTTTGTTCAGAGTGATAACTTACATGGTACCCAGTACTGGAGTGTAGCATGATGAGCAGGCTCCACTCCCCTGCTCCTAGCCAGCTAAACCTTCCCAGCTGCAAATGGAAGGAGGCTACGGGCAGCCAGCTGTGGCTGGGGAAGTCAGCTGACCACAAGGAAGAATAAAAAGCTCTCAGCTCATTGTGTGAGAGAGACGTCATCAGGGAAGCCTGGAAATAAGAAGTGCCCCCAGGCTGAGGCACCTGGAGGATGTGTGGGGCTGGTGGATCTCTGGACTAATGGAAATTAAATGTTATGTTTATGAGACTTGTTTTCTGTTAGGATTTGTAAAGACTGAATCCACTGCTGGGGGGGAAATTCTGGGGGGAGGGGGGGCTGCAGAAATCATGGCCATTCTGGAGAGGAACTGATAATGAAGTGGATACTGCCTGGAAGAGCTGTGTGTTTGGTGTCTGTTTAGGGGAACAGAGGCCTGGCCAAGGTACTGCCCCTGTGCAAAGGTCCAGCTGGGAGTGAGCTTGTTACATGAAATCACCACTCATCGGAAACATGGGAGCCTCTTTTGAAAGCATCTTTCACCATTCTTCTTTGGGTTATCAGTGCTTGTTGAGCTGGATTCATCTCTGGTATAACTCCAGCGATATTCAACCAGGGATGAAATGGCCCATTATTTTTTTTGCAGCTCATTACCTCAAAGCCCTGAGGAGCCCGTCCTTCCTGGCCTCCAATCACAGAAGGTAAAAATCCAAACACTCTGTCCACCATTTCCTGGTCACTGATAACGTCATAAAGTGCTTCATATTTGTTGGGGAGAGCATCCTGCTTCCTCTGCTTCTCATCTGCCTCTTCTCTCTCCAGGGCATCCAGGTGTTCCTATGAACATACATTTAAAGTCAAGAGGACATCATGGGCTGACTGGAATAGGGACCTTTGCATTGTACAGCTACTCACATATATGTGACTATACTTGGGTAAATCCCTAGCATGGACACACTACACCAATCACACTGGTATAGTGCACTTACCCTTGGGGTATTCATTGGTATAAATAAGGCTTAGAATACGTGGGATTCTGAAGAGCCGTCCTGCTCCCCCTTCCTGGTCCCAGCACCAAGGAAACAGGCAAATTATGATGCTGTCAAGCTCTTCTATCACAGTATTTAATTGTTCAGGAGTCGCATCAATTTTCAGACAACTTACTGTACAAATCAAGACTTGGAGAAAATGGCTAGGAATACATACTTCTAACCTTTTATCCTGTTATAGTCACATAGTCTTCATCAAACTCAGTTCACCTGGATGGATATGTGTTATCCCTGAGGGGCCTGAATTGTGGCATTCCTCAAGATTCTGTTCTTTCGTCCATATTGTTCAACGTATACATGCAGCCCTTTAGGGATGTCATGATCAAGCACAGGGTTGAGTATCAGTAGTATGCTAAAGATACACAACTTTATATCTCTTGCCATGCCAACTCAGCCTCTGCCTTGGAGGAATGCTTGACCGACATAGCCACCTGGATGTGTCGGAGCTACCTCATGCTTAATCTGGGGAAGACTGAGGTGATGTTGGTGGGAAGAGGCAGCCAATATGAGGATGCCCTTGTCTCCCTCGGGCCCCTGAATGTGGATGGGGTCTGGGTAGAGGTAGTGGGCCAGGTAAAGAGCTTGGGCATCATTTTTGACCATGCTCTGTCCATGAAAAGTCAGGTATTGGACATGGTTCAGAAATGCTTTTTTCAACTATACAGTTTGTGTAAGTTACACTCTTACTTATCCCAGGCTGACCTTGCCACAGTGACCCAGGCCCTAGTGAGTATGAGGTGTGATTTGTGTAATTTCCTCTTCTACAGGCTACAGGCAGTGCTTATCCGTCGCTTGCACCATGTTCAGAATGCAGCAACACAGCTGCTTACTGGTTTAGACAGCCATGATCATATTACACCCACCCTGCGTTCTCTGCACTGGTTGCCTGTGGAATGATGGCTTGAGTTTAAAATTGCGCTGCCGGCTTTCAGGGTCCTGAACAATTTAGGACCTGGTTATATTTGAGACCTTCTTTTGGAACCTCACACTGATGGGTATCGCACTGAGGAACCACCTGCTGTTTGAGGGTTCTGCCATCATGTCTTAAGTTGGCGGGTGATTTGGGCTTTTGCTGTGGCAGGCCACTCGGTGTGGAACTCACTCCCCCAAGATGTCCGGAGTGAGGGAGTTCCTTTCTCCTTACCTTTAAAAGGCACCTGAAGATGTATTTATTTTCTAGGTGCTTTTAGGATCCACTGCTGGTTCCCTTAATTGTACTCTGTCCTCCTTTTTTCCTTCCCCTATTTAAGTTTTTTAAAATACTATTTTCAGTTTGTTTTAAATGGTTTTGTTTTTACATTTATGTAATATGTGAAGCATTCAGCATCATGTAAGGGGGGGGGCTATAAAAATAAAATTATTATTTATTATAAAATATTAAAATTCCAGATTCAACCTATTGGATGATTAACACATCTAGTTTGTATCCTATGGAAATGCTTGGATTCTCATGCTGAGTTCTCTCTACCCCTGGTGATTTTCTGTACCAACGATAAAACTGAGGTTAAGTGTTAAGGGGAGTTTTGGGGAGTTTCCTATCCTAGAAAAGGCAGTTAGTGGCTTGATTGCCTTAGGCAGACCCAGATGCTTTGTTCAAGAAGCAGGTGGTTAGGCATATGGCCTCCTTCGGAAGAATTTTGTTCACATGTTTTGGGGGTACCGGACTCCTAACTGATACAACAGAATATCGAAATTTGTTAATGTACATGGTGGAAGTAGAACATAAGCAAAATTTGACAGTGGTTGTGAGTCTGATCTCACTCATGTTGGGATAAACTATGAATCAGTGGAACCACACGAAGTCAGAATTGGGATAAATGAAATCAGAATGAAACCCAACATATTCTCTCCTTTGACCTCACATAGACAAAAGGGAGTTAACTTTGTTTCTTTGCATTTGGTAGAAAGACTCGGGGTGAAATCACACGTAACTCTGCTAAACTCCAATGTCTGTGTGGCCCCAGAAGCTGGATAAACAATCGCGGATGATTCCTGAATTGCTGTTGTGTGTCAGTGAGGCATTCCGATTTCCAGTCCTGCTTTAAACTCTGATTTAAACAGCGATCTGGGGATCATCTGGGTCTGTTTATACAGTTTACGGGACCCCATGGACATCAGAGTTTAGCAGAGTTTTGTGAGTTCACCCTCAAAGTCAAATGGCCTTCTGGCTTTCCATTTGCTTTCCAGCTCCTCCCCCACCCCCATTTCTAAGGAAACGGCAGAACGTTTCCAGGAGAAAACTGTTTCAACTTCTAAATTACGTGGGCTACTGAGGAAATAAACAGATTTAAGTAGTAAAATCCTGTCTCCTCTAAAGTCAGTGGGAGTTCTGACTCACTGAAAATTACATGTGTGTACATTTAAAAGAGAACATCTAGAAACCAGCTTGCCCTGCCCTTCCCATCCCTCGGCTATCTGTAAGGGCCAATGAAATAACTAGGAATCAATGTCCACATTTCAAGGCAGGGGTGCCTGAAGTCCAATTTGAATTTAGGTCAGGAACATAACATCAGCCTCTAACAAATGTCTCTGTATAAAATAATACAGAGGGTGCAATTTGAAAAGATAGTGGTGTTGACAGCTGCTCCAAGGCAAGCACAGAAATCCAAATATAGCTCTTGAATGGAGAAGACGGGACTTTATGCCATAGTGGCATGAACAAACTGGGCAACTCTGCCAACAGAGGCAGTGAACAGTTAAAAGCATCTGATTTACTTGTATAGTTTTGTAATCTGCATGTGGAAACAGGGACACAAATCTGTCCATGCCTTATATTACTTTTTTTAAGTGTGTGTGTACGCACATGCAAATATACATAATACACATAAGGGCAGCATGTGGGAGTGGATAATTGAGCACACACAAGAATGCTGTATTTGTCCTTGCCAGCCCCTGACACCCACCTTTTCTAGTCTCATGGCTTCTTCTCTTGCTCTCAGTGGTCCAATGATCTGAATGAGGCGCAACTCCTCATCCAAGCGTAGCTTTTGGGCTTCTAGTCTACGTTGATTCTGCAGGCAGTAGGAACACTTAGTTATTGTCTTTACTTTGCCAGCCACAATCTGCCGCTAGTCAGTAAGTAGCCCAACTCTATAATTGTGGGTAAAGCCCCATGTGACGGCCGGGCTGCCATGTCCTAGGCTGGCTGGTTGGATAGGGTGTGAGTCTGCCGGAGCACAGAATAGATATACTCCAGGCTGGGCCGACGGCAGCACAGCCTGGGGAGAATGGGAAACGTGCAGCCATCCTTGCCCCTGTGCTGTGCCCCTGCCATGACAGGCAACCATGGTGGCCAATGATGGTTGCCATGACATCCAGCCATGGTGGAGGTGGCCTGGGTCCAGAACCAGGTGTGCAAGCTCCGGGACAGTCTGTTTTGCCCTGGTCTGGTGGGCCCTAGCCTGGGCTGTTGCCTCAGTTGGATGCAGAAGCGAGAGCCCAGGCTGGCTGCCAACATGACCTGGTATACCCCAGGTCAACATCTGACCATCAGGAACCACACGTGACAGTGGCCCATGGGGAAAAGTGAGCCTAAGCAAGCCACTGTCACATTTGGTTTTACCCTGTTACATAATAAGTTTTCTTATTCATCAGAGGGATGCTCACATCATCCCTGCATAGAACTTCTGCCCACTGGGCTTTCCTGATGCTAAACGTATTACAGTAGCTGGAAACAATATCCTATTTAATAGACCACCACCCAACAATCCCTACCTCTTTCTTCATTTTATGGAAACTCTGGCGAGCAAACATGCCCCTGGCATATGCCTGTATCACACACACAGCTCTCAGCTCCTCAGCCATCTTCCGACGCATCAGATAGCCACGGCACAGGGCTTGAAACTTAATCACACTTGCCCGGGATGCCTCATACTGCTTAGCAAGCTGCTTGCTCCGGAACAGGGCTTGCAGACGCTCAAACCCCAGCATGATATATGGTAGTAAGGAAGTGGATATGATCTGGGTGAAATGATTAGTTTTGAAGCAAATGATCTGGGGACCAAGCAGGACAGGTGGGAGGGGAACAAGATATGCAGTGCAAACAAAGGTTTAGGAAAGACACCAGAAAGGGTACAGGTAATTCCTAACTAAATTAATGTTTATTTCCTGCAAATTAAAGCTTTCAGCATGGAGTTATGACAAGCTTCTTTAGGGGCTCTAAGAGTGGGGCTGAGATGAATCATAGAATCTTAGAGTTGGAAGTTACGTCAGAGGCCATCTAGTCCAACCCCCTGCTCAGTGCAGGAAATCCACAGCTACAGCATCCCTATAGAAGCTTAGAGCTGGAAGGGACTAGAGGTAAAAAAGGGACCCACACTGAAACGAGGTTGGTGGAAGGAAACAGGGCGACCAGGGCAATGGAGAACTTTTTTAGCCAAGTACCTGAAGTCTTGAGGTCAATGTCATAATGACCAATCCCTCCTTTAGGAGTCCAGGTGTTTGGCTGTGACAGAACAGAAACGTGAAGTCTGTATTTTCACAACACAAAACTTTAGTGACTTCCTGATAATTTTTGATGGCTCTTAGCAACCATGATTTTATCCTGGCTGAAGCTTTGTCTAGAGGAAAAAGGTGATGGGCAAGTTATCCCACACTGCTCTACCCGTGTTCATTGGTCTTACCGGGAACACACACAAACAAAAGGTTGCCTTTGAAGTAAGAGATACATGAATGATAGGACTGCTCTTTGATTGAGTCCTCTTGCTAAGGCTACTGCTGAGCCAAGCCATGTCTAGATCAGCCAATCCATAGGCTACTGAGGAGTTGGTCTTGGATTGATGAGAGTGTCTGAAATTCAACAAGACCTGCCTTAAATCCTATCTCCACTGAAGTCAGTGGGAGTCCTGCCATTGATCTGAGTGAAGACAGGATTTAATTTAAGGTTTAAAAACCCAACCTGAGCCCCAAACAGTACACCCTTTATTGGTACAGCACCATTTTTTCTTTTATCTGTTTCTTTCTTGAGCAGTACCTTTTAATAACTTCATACATGATCATGTAGAGGATCCTAATTTACACAGTTTCAGAGACTGCCAGCAGTTTCTTACCAGTCTGAAATTCTTCCTGCAGCAATAACCTCTCCAAGCTGTCTGAATAACCAAAGCAGCCTGCCTCTGTTTCAGAAACTGCTTCCTAAAAGCAGAAGAGAGAAGTGAGTTATTCTTTTAGCTGCACCCATAGGTGATGGAGGTAGTTGGGAAGTTGTGGATAAAATTGTGTGTTACCTTGAGTAAGTCACTTAGTCTCTCCATGAAATAAATGGAGAAGTTCAACAGTGGCAATAAAACTCTTGTATGATTTAAGTGGAGTAGAGTGGATGCCTTGGATCCATACTTGGACGTGTTCATTCTGCATGACTGGCCACAGTCCTTCTAACACTGATACCAACAACAACAACACTTTAATCAATGGTTCCTCAGCTGTAAAAGTGGGATAGCCACTGCCAGGCTTTATCCTCTCAAGTAGTGTTATGTATTTTTATACAGTATAAAATATACTGTATAAATTCATACATGATCATGTAGAGGACCCTAATTTACACAGTTTCAGTGACTGACAGCAGTTTCTTATCGGCCTGAAATTCTTCCTGCAGCAGATTTATGGGGTGCATAATCCTGGTCCCCAAATATGTCATCTGCATTAGTCAGAGAGGAATTCAAAAAAAATCCAGGCTTGTGGATCCAGAGTGGGCCCACAACCAGAATTGTTGTTTACTTCCAGTTCTAGTTGGGATGATCTGGTGGGTTCTGCCCTTTTTGTATTTTTTACTAAATTTTAAATGGTATATTTTGTGTTTGTTTTATTACTATTGTTATATATTTTGTAAGCCACCCCAGGCTGCTCTGTGAGCAGGAGGGTGCGGGGTAGAAATATAATGAGATAAATAATTAAATTTAATAAATAAAATCTGGAGCTCCCATTTCCAGGAAGTGTTATTGCAGAACAGCTGACTACACCAATTGTCAGTAATCAGCTATTTAAGGCCGACAGATCCTGGAACATGGAGCTGCAATCTGTTCCTGGCTGGAGCTGGCACTGCTATGGGCAGGCACGGAGGATGCTCATCCTCAATAGTGCTCTCCCTAGCCCCATAGAGACACCCAAAATTCTGAACATACGGAGCACTCGGTATGGCATCTGGTATTGCTAGTTTCTACTAGTGACTGCATGGCGCTCAGGCACAGCAGTGGGGAGGGGAGTGTCATACATACCTCAGATACATACAAAGAAATAGATTATTCTGCTTGCGTTCAGCTTAAAAAAATCTCAATGCCTTTAAGAGCATTCACCTGTCCCTGAATCCCTTCATCACCTTCTGGATAAGAATAGCTTTTTCTGTGAGTGTCTTGTCTCGTTGCACCTCCAGGATTGTATCATGATAATCCTGTTAAAGGACGATAGAAATACAGTTTTATTGGCTCTAACACAAAAGAACCACTAATTTGACATCAGTGATGAAGAGCCCCAAGACTGGCCTAGAAGAAGTGTTACAGGTTGGGACTGAAGTACATTAGGCAAACTATCTGCAGAACAAAACCAAGAGCAGCCTAGTGGATAAGGTTATGGTCTTAGACCTGAAATACCAGGGTTCAGTCCTGTCTGAGCTATGAATTCACTGTGTGGTCTTGGGTAAGTCACTATTTCTCAGGCTGCTTACCCATGTTCAGTAAGGAGTAGGAACTAACGGTGGGCATGGGAGTTTTAGCATTATTTTTCCATTCCCTTGTTAAATTCAGTAATGTGAGACAGGGCTCAAAATCCAGCCCTGTCTCGTGTTATTGAATTTAATGGGGGGAATTTAATGAAAAGATAACGCTAAACTCCCATGGCCAAGATTGGGGGGAGGGGGGTGGTATGCGACTGCGCTAACGTGAGTTCACAGTCCCCGAACAAGCTAGCACCCTCAGTTCCTCATCTGTAAAAGGGAGTAATAACGACTCATCTCACAGAGTTGTTGTGAGGGTGGGCTATGTAAGAATTGTGAAGCATTTTGAACATTGAAAGTGCTATAACACATGCTTTCAGCATTTGCCCTTATTTGATAGATATAAAAATTACATGCTGTTCCACTGCATTGGTGCCAAAAAAAAGTGGGTCAGATTTGAAATATGTGAGTTTTAGGGACAAATATTTGTCCCACATGAGATAAGGAGGCTCTGACACTTATTCACTGAACTGTACTGCTTAAGAACTAGTCTGAGATGCAGGAGATAGGTCACATTTAACACTCTGTGCTGCTGAGCGAAAGAGAAAGTAAGGTTGCTGTGTAGGTCCCAAATATAGGCAATAGAGACAAAGTAGTACAGTGATATCTTTTATTGGACCAACTACAGTTGATGGAGATGTGCTTGAAATAACACACATGCTTTTGTGCCCGAAAGCTTGCGTACCTCCACCAACTGTAGTTGGTCCAATAAAAGATATCATTATACTACTTTGTCTCACACTCTACTGCTGAGTGCTCAGTTCAGTTAAACTTTATTGCGAAACCAGTAGGCTATTGCAGATTAAGAAACACCAGAAAGTATACAAGACAAAGAATAAGATGGTAGGGAGCTAATATATAGGAGTTTCCCTATCAGACTCAATCACTTTCTAATTCTATTGGCTATACACAAAAATTTAGATACAGCCCAAGTAGTGTCTTCTTTTTTATCCAATCATAATTTTTTTGTATTTTCATTCTTGCTATTCCCACTAAATTTCTCCAAAATCGGAACTACTAGGCTAACACGAGCCTCTAAATACAACGGACAAGCCAAAATAACATGACACTGCTGAGTAAATGCATACAAGCCAAGATTGCCTACAATCAGAGGTTGCAAACAACCATCCTAGCTTACCTTCAGGAAAACTTTGGTTCTTCCAATTTTCCAGTCCTCATCTTTTCCTATCACCATCTCAGAGATGTAAATGCAGCACCGACGAGCATCGTTCTGCAGCTGAGATGCAAAACCACCATCTCATTAGGTACATTGGGTACAAATACAGAAGCTGCATGACAAATGTCTGTGATCCTGGCATTTCAGAGTGGGACAATCAGAAATGGCCAAGATTGGAGAATGCAAGAGATGGAAGCAGTTCAGAGCTCAGATGAGTTCTAAGGCTGAGAGTAGGAGAAATATCAGCATCTCCTCGGAGGAGACCAGAGATCAAAAGCTGGAGAGAGGTTGATTTCTCAGCTTGAAGGGTTCTTGGGCTTTGAGAATGGAAACATACCAGCTATCTGCATTCATGTAATGACCCTCCCTCTAACCTCAGATAAGGCTGTCTGCAGGGACTGAAGTCATGACCCTTGGATCTAGAAGCATAAACTTCTACTGATCAAGCAACAAGGAATCTGAGAAAATGTGAGAATTTTACCCGGATAGTATTGGAGATGAATCCCGTGGATGCATGAGCAGTGATATGAGAGCATTTTAGATTTACAGGCCAGCTATTTTATTACTGGCACATCATCCAATTAGCCAATTGGATTAGCATTAAGCAAGTTCCTGCTGACGAACCTGTTTACGAGCAGACACTGGCAGCAGGACTATGTATCTCTGAAAGAACTCGGCGAAGCTGTAGCGAATTGGGTAGCCAGCCTTCCTAATCCGAATGGTTTCCATCATCCCAGAATAGCGCAGCTGTTGGATACACAGCTCTCGATCAAACAACTGAAAGAAGTAAGAAGATATGAGAGAATTTACCATGGAATTAAGCAGTGCATATAATGTGGGTGAGAGAGTGTCTGCTGGCCCTTTTGCATACCTGAGGTGTTTCAAAATGAAATACTTAACTCTTTTGGAATTACATTTTATTTAAGCCAGTGTTTGTTTGTACCAGCAATGAACCTGCCTCCTTTGCTTTGGGCTTGATTTTTAAAGGCCATTTCCAATTCCACATCTGAAGTTTTAGACTAACAATGAGTTGTAGATAGATTTTTATTAGTACAAGTAACAGCAGCAACAGTTTATGCCATTAAATGGTAAAAACTATCTAGGCAGATGCTACAAGCCAGCCAGATAACAAAATGTCATAAATTGCACCTGCAGAATGTGCTTACATTCTAGGTGGATAGCCGGAGGTGAGACTCTGGTCGACCTGGTGTAATTCACACTGAAGTATGGACTCTTCAGTGGAGACTGGAATGGGTTCTCTACAGTTAGACATTGCTCTCTGGGCTTACTGCTGCAAGGTGTCAATTTGTACCAAGTGGTCAATTCTGTCAGATCCTCAGCTGGTATAAAATGAAATCAGTGGAGCTGTGTGGCCCACTTGTTTGAAACATCTGTATTTTTCTTTTATAAGATTGTTCCGTTATTCCAGGCATCCAGGGCTTCATTTGTGTATGTGTGTGTGGGGGTGGAGGGGTGTGGGGTGTGGGGGTGTTTGCCAAGAAATTAAATTCAAGGGGGTGTCGAGCCTTGGGAAATATTCTCTGTAGAAATCATGACCCTAGACAGTCTCTGGATCATGACTCTTCTTGGATCTGAAACGTGAAAGACCAGGAAAAGAATAAAGATCTATTTTGGCCATTTCACAGTTGGAAACAAATGCCAAAAATACCTGGATGGCATATTTGGCTTTCATTAATGACTTTCCTACCTCATCTCCTGTGCTGGTCATCATATAAATTAAACCACAAGAGCTCCTGTTTTATATTCAGCTGTACAGGCACAGGTTAGTCTAGTGGTTGTGTTGCTAGCTAGAGAACAGGGTTCATTTCTCTGCTATGACAAGCTCTGGGCTGGGGTATGTGGCTTTGGGGGCACAGTGTGGCTTTTTGGGTAGTGCCGTGGCTTCTGGGACAGGCATGGGCTCTGGCAATTCTTTTTTTTTTTTAACAAATTAAGCATTGCAAGCATCAGTGTGCTCTGGTCATGCTCACTCTCTACTTGTGGCAGATTTTTATTCCAGGCTTGGTTTCTTGTTGGATGGATCTTTCTGTGCAGGTAGTTTGGGCATGGTGACTCCTACATTAGTACAGAGGGCTGGAGTAGATGACCTTTGAGATCACTTCTCGTGCTATGATTCTGTATTGATTTATAATAGTGGAGGATGTTGCCGTCTAAACCCCTTGGAACAAAACTAAGGACAATCTCATAATGAACTAATTTTTTCAAAGGAGCCTTGATATGTTCTCTGACTTTGTATCTGCGGTCTCTGGTTGTTAGATGCCCTGCTGAAAGTTTTGAGCACATTTTGAATCAAAGAATTCATTTGAAAATGTGCCCCTTGATGGATTTGGAGAATTTTTTATATCTATAATTTCATCACCAACTTTTACTTTTGGAGAAAATTGCACCTTTGTTGTGCTGAATTCTATCATATGGAAATTCATTCCCTGTAGATGGGCTGCAATACGATTCTAACTACAATAGTATCTGAACACCTTGCCTCAGTCAATGAATTTAACATTACAAAATCCTACAGCATGCTGGGTTGTCGTATCAGGCCTCTTACACAGACGGGAAACTGTGTCACAGAGAGACCGAGCAACTTGATCAAGGCCACACTGGCAATCTGCGGAAGAACTGGATCTTGAAGCCAGATCATTTGACTCCCAAATGCCTTAAGCCACAAAACCGCCCCCCATGTTGGGCCACAAAACCATAATCCCATACTGCTCTGCTTCCCCTTTTAAAAACCTTTTCAGCCTACAAAGGTTGAAATTTTTGTATGCAGCAATTGCTCCTGCATGTGGAATTCTGTTGTAAAACTTCAGAGCTTTGTGTGTACAGGTTTTAAATGACCTGCAATGTTTCTCTAGAAATAACTCAGGGAACGTGATATGTTATGTCGTAAAGAGAAATTGTTTGGATCTCACTCACTCACTCCCTTGGATCTGTAGGATGGGGTCTGCTTACTAAGCAAGTTCCAATCTAGCACAGCCTGAAAGCTGCATCAGGGAGAGCCCACTCGAAGAAAGGAGAAGACTCTCACACAAAACACTCACAACAAAAGAGGCACAAAGAGAAGGAACTGACTCGTGAGGAAGAGAGGATCCAGAGAGGGCCTGGTTCCCAATCCAGAGCAAAAAAGAGAGTCTAGTTAATGGACACGGGGAATTCCATGGATGGGTTTCTTTGCCTTTGAAGGACAAAGAGGACCCTGGCAATGAGGAAACCTCAGGGGGGGGCATAGCTCAAGTGGTAAGAGCATGTGCTTTGCATGTATAAAGTCCCAGGTTTAATTCCAGCATCTCCACCTCAGGATCCCTGGCAGCACGCCTGGGGGAGGCCTCTGCTGGGGGCTTGGAGGGGTCTCAGGTAGCACACCAGGATGGCCTCTGCCAGAGACCCTGGAAGAGCCGGATTTGGACCCGAATTTGAAACCCCTGCTGCGGTGTCAGGTTGTGACAATACTGGGCTAAGATGGCCCATTGGTCTGACTCAGTTAGGCAGTTTAGTTTAGTTGGTCTCCTGCCAAAGACTGAATCACTGGATCCAGAGGTTTTGCAGTGAAAAAGAGCCTCTGGCCTAGAGAGTAGGACAGCTCCATAGACCTCTTAAATCTATTGAGCCCTAACCTCTGGCCTAAACCACTCTAGGCCAGAGTTGCATGGGTTGATGGTGGTCTTCAAAGAAGTCATGTAGGATCCATTCAGTTGACAGTTTATGTTTAAGTGTGTCAGAAGTTACTAGCATTAAACTTTTATTTCCTTCAGTTCTGTCTTGCATATTATTCATGGACTTATTTTAGGTTAACTGGTCAGAGTTCATCTGATTCAAACAGCTTGAGTCAATTTATGCTTTTGCAAATAAAATTGCTGTTTTAGTTCAGTGACAGGATGAAATGTCTGGAGGGAAGAGGGGAACCAGCATTGGCTGATTTCAGGTAAGTCATGCCATCATTGTCCCCCTACTTATCTATTCTCACAACTTCTAATTTCCGTAGGAGTGGAAGTTAGTTTTTTTTATTTTTTCTATCTTGCAGTTACATGGAGTGAGCTCAGTATGCCTTTCAGAACTATTTTCAATATTCTTCTCTAGGATATTTCTCCCAAATGCATTTGCAGGAACCCTTTAAAATTAACGTCATGGTGTCCAAATACATTTGTGTTTTAAATCCCAGTAGCATTAGAATTGTCTTGTTGGTTAAGGTGCTGATGGTAGATACTAATGATTTATATTAAGTTAATTCCCCTTTCCTTAAACAAAGAGGTCACTGCAGACAATGTGTTGATCTATTATATCTGAAGTATTACCAGAGGCTTCTTGTAGTCATTGGGTTAAATACATCGGATAAAGTACGGCTGGCAGATACCCAGGATTTTCATCAACTGCTCCAGAGACTGTTTAAACTGACCCCCAAGGGTAGACAGGCGTTTGGAGGTATCTGAACCCTGCAGAGAATAAACACATACATGAGTCAAATGACACTTTATATAAGTGGGCCTGTTAATAATCCTGCTGCACATTCTTGAAAAGAGAAATACACACACACGAATCTAGTGGGTATTAGAAAATGCATGTATCTATTTAGGGTCCAGATCTGCCATCCTTACTCAAGCTGAGACATACTTACTCATATGAGTAAACCTGCAGCACTCAGTGGGTTACTCCGCATGCAGAAGGGTGGTCCAATTTAGGGATCCCTCTGCTTTGTATCTATTTAAACATCGATCCTGTCACTGTGTGTGTCAGGGTACCATTTCATTGGTAATTTAACTGTGCACACCTGCAAACCTAGGGGAGGCAGCATCCATTTAAGAAAAAGAGATTGCTGGTCTTGGAGTTCATTTGGCAGCTTATGACTAACTGAAGATGCTGAGAGTCTAAGACTTCACAGTGGGCTATTAGTTGCCAGGAAATTCTAATTATTATTATTATTATTATTACTCATTATGAAATCAATCCAACAGCCAACACACGCCGACCCCCGCACATGGCGCACGGTCACAACACGTGAGCTCACATGTGCACACGTGGTGCGTGTGTAGCACAGCCATGGGCAGCTGAACTGTGTACATGGCATGCATGTGCACCTGAGTGGCGCACAGCACCCGCTGGTGGTGTACACAGGCCTTTGGATTGCTCCCTATGTATATAGCAACAGCAATGTACCTGATGCTGTACAATCATTAATTAGAAACAGGTCCCTAACCCCAAATAAAAATGTCAAGGGAGGGAAGACAAGGATGGAAGAAGTAGGTTTTTAAGAGAGATTTTAAATTTGGGAAGTAAGGAGCAGGGTGAATGCATTAAAAGAGGGCATTGCAGGCATATGAGGCAGCAAGGGAGATTGGACAAATACGTTTCAAGGAGCAGGGGATTTGTAGGCAGGTGAGGGTGGTGACAGAGGAGGAGCGAAGCTCCAGGTGGGACTGCGGCAGGAAACAAGTGCAGAGACTTTGAGAGATAAGGAGGAGCAAGGCCATGAAGAGCCTTGAAGGCAAAGGCAAGGAGCTTGGCTCCCTCTAACCAATGTTTTTGGTTAGAGGAAGCCAGTGGAGGAAGGAGAAGAGGGGTGAACATGGCAAAGCAACGGGTGAGGTGAATGACCTTTGCAGTGGAGTGCTGAATGGAAGTGAGAGGAGCAAGGTCAGAGAGGGGGAGGTCAGTAAGAAGGAAGTTCCAGTAGTCAAGGCGAGAGATGTCTAGAGCATGTACTAGGGTTTTGGCAGTGGAAGCAGTAAGGAAGGGCTGGATTTTAGCAATGTTATGCAGAGAGAAGCAACAGGCCTTTGTCAACAGACTGGATCTGATGTGTAAAGGAGAGGGAGGAGTCAAAGATGAGTTCCAGGCTGCGTGTCTGAGGGACAGGGCTGGATGGTGACACCATCAATGGAAATTGAGAGGGAGAAGGGAGAGGAACATTTTGACAGGGAAAAGGAGGAGTTCAGTTTTGGCCATATTAAGTTTGAGTTGACAGTGAGACATCCAAGCAGAGATGTCAGAGAGACAGACAATGATATGAGACTGGATGGAGGGGTTTGACAGATAGGAAGAAAACAAGTTGAGAACTGAGCCCCGGAAACCAAGGGAGTCATAACCAGGGCCCCGAGGCTTCTGCGATTCGCGGAATTTTCGCAGAATCCTGCCCTAGGCAGGATTATCGCAGAAACTGGGGAAATCCCCGCGGAATTTCCCTTCCTTGGCGGTGAGTCAATCCAGGACCTGCTTTATTCAGGCCACAAGCCAATCAGGGGCTTGCGCGGCCTTTATAAAGCAGGTCACATCAGCACATGTCACTTATGGTCCGGAATTCACTTGAGACCGCCGCTGCCGCCGAGGGACCCGACTCCAGCCGCCGCTTCTCCGGCCGCTCCGGGATCGCCGCTGCTGCTGCTGCCGCCACTGAAGGACTCCAGCCCAACCTCCAGCTGCCGCTTCTCCAGTCGCTCGAGGGATCGACGCCGCTCCAGCATAAGGTAAGTAGGTGGTGGGGTGTGTGTGTTCTCCTGGGGGGGGCCCCTGTGCGCTCTGCATTTTACAGTTTGGGTGAGAGGGGGTCCCGCTGCGCGCTCTGCATTTTACAGTTTGTAGGGGGGGGGTCCCGCTGCGTGCTCTGCATTGTACATTTGGGGGGAGGGGGTCCCGCTGCGTGCTCTGCATTTTACAGTTTGGGGGGGGAGGGGGTCCCGCTGTGCGCTCTGCATTTTACAGTTTGTGTGTGTAATGTGTGTGTAACATGGCAAAAACACACTTTGCCATGTGTTTTTGTGGGTGGGTTTCCTGCTTTGCCATGTGGTTTTTCTGGGTGGGTTTCCTGCTTTGCCATGTGAGTCGCAGAATTTTGCCATATGGGTTGCAGAATTTTCCATTTTGGGTCACAGAATTTTGGAAAATATTTTGCAGAAGAATCGGGGCCCTGGTCATAACTGTTCAAAACAATGTAAAAATAAAACATGCATGAAGCATTCTTCTTCTGTAGTGAAAAGTTAAGGTCTCATTCTGACCTGCCATAGCAATGAATACAGAGTTGTACTTGCATTATGAAGCCAAATTCTGCTCTTAGTTACCTGGTGTAACTCAGGAGTAACACCAATGGAACTGTACCCAATTTAGGTCTGGTCTACTCATGGTGTTTATGCTAGTATAGCTATATGAGGTTAGTTCTGATTTTATATCAATATAGATAAATAGGTACAACCCCCAGAACAGATACCAAAAATGTAGTGATACAGTTAAACTGGTACAAAACCGGCACCCTTAGTTACTCCTCCTGGTTTTCGACAGCTGAACTGAGATCAGTATTTTACCCCGTTATTATTTTTAAGCAACTTCACTATAGCCCTGATCCAAGGGCTGTGTGCATGCCTACCATGTGCGTGCACACAGTGTGTGTGTGCATGGTACCACATCCAAAGTCTGCTGCTGCCCAACCACACTGTCACTTGTGTCCACTACTGCAGCCCTGCCTCTCCCTCTGCCAGGCAGTGGAGCAGATGACTGGTGGTAGTCTTCAGACGTGGCACCATGCGTATGCACAGGATAGGTCTGATATACACGTGCACATGGTGACTTTGGATTAGGGCCTATGTGGCAGGATGCAATCTTGACTTTCATTTATCCTTGCATTGCAGAGTACCTCTACACTAACGATTCTAGCAGGTTTCTAATACAGAATTGATTTTCTTTCCCACAGCAAACAGTTAATAAGTGTTAACAGTTATTTCTGTAGAAGTCTTTGAGGTAGGAGGTCTATGTCCCATGTTACGATTAGATTTTAACAAACTGATTCTGATAGCTGTGATCTGTAACGCTTGTACTCTGTTACAGTCTTCCATTGCTTCACCTGGTGTTCAATTATGGAATAACACTGCCCTCCTGTGGCCACCACACATATGTACATTTGGAATATTTTCTTTAGTATCACTGTAAGGTGTTTAGCATGTCCTCTTAAAGCTGGTAGATTTTTGTCCAAAAGAGATAGGATAACTACATGAGCCTAATTTCCATTTTAGATTCCTACATTACAGTGGCCTATCTCCACTTCAGTAAACTGGCAGAATGGAAAGGTGACCACATAGGAAGTCTGACTGGTATTCCACAGTGCTCCAGGAGATACACAATCAAGTATAAAGTCAGTGCCAGACCCAGCACTGGGGCTTAAAGAAGCTGTGCTCTAATAGCATTTCACCCACTATTTCCTTCTGTGGACTTTGCTTCATCAGGCTTCCACTGACTATAGATCAAACCCTAAACTCCTTCTAGTTAAACACCTTTCCCAATTGAGGTGTTATTGAATTTCCCCTGCATACACCTGAAAAAAGTGTTAATAAGCTTTTCTCTGAAAGACAAGAGGCTTTTATAGCAATGCAAACAGAGAGCATAAGAAGTGTCCTGGTGTTTACTCCTAGCTCCTGGCAGTCAGAGGTTACATTTTCCCAACCATGGCCACTTTCACACATTACCGGGGAGGCAGGGAGACTTCCATCAGAGCAATCACAGCTCTGTTCTTGTGGCAATCAGCACATGTGGGAATGTGCTATTCTGCTTTTATCCCGCAAGAACACCCGTCCCTGTAAATGCTACGTTTGGAGATCTGGTCATGTGCGAGTGTTCTCGTGGCATAAAAGCAGAATAGCACATTCCCATGTGTGCAAATTGCTATGAGAACAGAGTGGCGATTGCTCCGACAGACGTTTCCCTACCTCTCCAGTAATGTGTGAAAGTGGCCCTACTTTTGATTAACCTACCCTTCAAGAATTACCAATCTTTTTTTTAAACCCAGCTATGCTACTGGCCTTGACCACATCCTTCTGACCTTTAAATTCCTAAATGACTTGGGCCATACATATTTGAAAGACCACCTTTCTCCTTATGCTCCTTCATGGCCTTTAAGATATGCAGAGGGTGCCCTCTTGTGGGTTCCATCGCTGGCTCAGTTTCATACAACTTGGGCCCACAGAGAGGCATTTTTGGCGGCTGCCCCACAACTTTGGAACTCGGACTCCCTTCCCTTGGAGGCTCGCCTGAGCACTAGTTTGAATGTCTTCTGGAGGCAGTGTAAGACCTTTTTATTTGGGCAGAGACACATTGGGGGAGGGGGAGGGGATTGTCACGGAGAAACATGGGGTCACACACGTGTAACACGGGACTACATGTTTGGTAAATGTGTGGTGCCAAGGCTTTCACATGTATGTAATGTTACTATACATGTACACTATGTAATGTCAAAGGTTCCACATGTTTGTAAGGTTGAAAATGAGAACTGTAGAACTCA